>WEIV01015768.1:133729-193787 GCA_013390005.1 Calyptomena viridis
ATATCCAGACAAGTTTGAGAATGTCACTTGGTGTGTAAGAGGCTTTCTGAGAAGCTGACAAGTGGGCAGATGCAACTGAGCACAGTGAAGAATGACAGAAAGATAATGCTGTTGGGTCATCCCACTTGAATCCTACTTGAGGTTTTCATGACACCAGAACCAACAAAATATATCATGATACCACCAAGTACTATAGTTCTGTTAAACAAGTTTGAAAAGAATTTTGTCGAAAAGGCTTCTAATGGTGGCACATTTTGAGTCATCTAACATAAATGATTATGGTACCAAACACACAAAACACTTATTGGAAAATGTGTCTGATTTGAGTTAGTAATCGCATTGTTATGAAAGTTTCATCATGTGGTGCTCTTCATGCTGTCACAGCTGTTGCCTATGCACATACAACATTTTGCACAATAAAATTAGTATGTCAATTAGCTTGACAAAGCTGAAGACTTTTTTCTTTGTAACATTACAGGAAAAGCCACTTGGTAAAACAGAAGTCAAAAGAAGGAAAGATTTATGTGACTGGGTTTACAGTTGCCAAAGTGCTTATTCTCAGCCTGGCAACCTTTTTAATGAAAGAGCAGATGTCATCAGGTACTTTAAAGAAAGGCAGCTGTATGCTGAACTACAGATAAATCCAGAAATTTTACACATAACTTGCTGCAGATTTGCTGCAGGGCAGCAGTTATTTCTTCACCTATGAAATGATTGTGGTGGGGGGAAGTTCATTGCTAGCTTTCCTTCTCAACAGAGAATCAAATTGTGGTTGCGCTTTTGCAATACTTCCAGCTGAGTTTATATTAACAGAAATGAAATGTTTTAAAACATAGCTGTGAACTTCTAATTTCCATCAATATTATCGAACTATTTGTATTTTCCTCAGACAAATTTTTTTGTTTCAGCATCTGGTTGATTCAGCCAAACTCCAACCAAAAGTTGGTTGGCTGGATTATTAATGTAATTGTCCCAAGTTGCTTCGAAAGAAATGCAAAGTCACTTTCTGACATAACCAACACATTAACAGTTTTAGACTCGGAGACAAGCTGTGTTCCTCCTAAGAACCTGGTGCAGCCTTGGTGCTTTTGAGCAGTTTTCACCCTTACAACAGCATGTTTCATTTATTGTGCAAAGTGAGAGCACACATCTGAGAAGCTCGTAGTACAGTCAGCATTTTCCACAGCACAGATCACATAGCTCAAAAAACCTTGTGATGACCTCTCTGCTGCTGTCACCAGCCATGTCTGAGAGAACTGTAAGGAAGTCTTGCTTTTTCCAGTCTCAGTGGTTCAATATGATAACCAACATCCTTGACAGTCTTGACTTACCTTGCACTCACCACTGTAATTTCAACACACAGTCACCTGAGGCTGATGTCAGTCCTCTTTTCCTGGAGATTACAATATGAAACTATCAGTCCAGAGCAAGAGGTTACCTACAGATGGACCCAAAACTCTCCTTAAAAAACCTCTTTGCATGTGCTTTTGGAGGTGGTTGTTGATGCAGTCTGCTCCTATAACCTATACTGGTTTAGGATGTTTTAGAATGCTGCCTAGGGTGTGCAGTGGTTCCACACAACTTGACCAGTGTTACTTCTTTCCCTGTAACGAGTAAGTAATCAACTGTCACTGTCACAGGTTAACCCACAGCTGCTGGCTATTATATGTGAAAAAAAAAAAAGAAGCCAAGGNACCTCGGTACAGGCAGCGGCAAAGTAATTTACTGACGTATCCTGACTTAGTTCTTCCCAGATATATGTATCATTTCTGAGACACATAAACTGTACATGTAGAGGATCTCTGTTGGGTTCTGGTGTTTTGATGGACAGGAAGAGGAGCTCTAAGCGTTAAACAGGAAAAATTAAGTGCATCAGAATAGAACATGGATCATTACTGGTCCCTTTTTCCTATTGCTGGAACAGAACAATCATGCAGCTAGAACTGTTCAGGCTTGGTTCATACTGAATCAGTCTGTGATACTAGTGCTGCACGTATCTATACCTAATAATACTAGTTTTCATCAATATAATTTAAAAACAAACTTCTCCTGTAATGCTGTTACACAACACAAGAGAGTTAGGCAAGAAAAGAGGAGGAGTTCTCTACAACTCTGATGGATAGGGAGGGATAAGTGATGTTATTACAGTAAAGAAGTCTGCACTGTTAATTCCATCGAATGTCCTGAAAAAACTTTCTAATGTCATTTCCATGATGATCACTGCTTTATCTGGCCCATGTAGTAGCATAGCCCCTTCAAGAGTAATGAGCCACAGAATGACAAGACATTCTCATGGTTTTGTGTTGTGGAACAATTACACCTCAGTTTGGAGCTTAATGAGTTCTTTCCTCTGAAAGCTTATGTGGGTTTCAAGAGGCATTCCCCAATGCAACTAACACAGTCATTTAATGATTGCCAGACTCGGTGTTTGTGTCATTGTAAAGTCTTTCTGAGATATTCTACCAGTGCCTCTTGTAAATCTGTGTGCAAAGGGTTTCTCAGGTTACCAGATGGATCAATGGCATATTTCAACTGCTTGAATTCTTACCATATTTTTTGTATGCATTCAGGTAATTATTTTTCTGACTGGCTAGCATCCATCTCATTTAACTCTCTGAAAGTGTGTTTTGTTGGTCTTGCTAGCTGCTTATACATTCATATTCCCACTGCCCTCCTTCACAGGAACAAGTGCCCAGCCATGTTCCACTGGCCAGCTGGCAGCACTCCATGAAATGCTCCTACTACAAGGGTATTACTCACCAGAAAACAAAGGCTGGGGTACACGATACACACACAGTCACCTGGTTAAATTAAGCTTTGGGAAAGGAGGCTGGTGTGATAAAATCAAGGAGAAAATAAAATGTGGAGCTTGTGAAAATCCTGTTTATTTATAGCTTTTTTTTTTTCCACTGGGAACCCTTTTCACCTGCTGGTTTTCATATTGTAACATTTTACAGGGGCTTTCCACAGGTAGAGAATACGAAAATGAAAGACAAAGAATCTGATGCAGGAAGTGAATTTATTAAAAAAGATGGCTGAAGAATTGTTTATCACATCTTTGAGTAAACTGTACTGGCATGTTAACATAAGATGTGTGATTGGATTTGATACTTCTGCCTAGCAGAGTATGAAATGAAAGCAGCACGTATTTTTATGCTGTTGTTTTACTTTTTCATAGTGTTGTTTTAAAAATTTCTTTCTCAATAGATTAATGCAAGTTCTTTCTATGGAGTTTTTGAACTTACTTTATAGAGTTTTATGCAATGGTACTGTGTTTTGGATAGTACAAATCAGCCTTTCCAAGTATTCAAGAGAAATCATGAATGATAGAATTGTCATGCAAGTCAAATGTTTTCTAGACTGTCTCCCACAGCCTTCTTTCCTTTGAAACATTCATCATCTCTCTCCTTGCTTGCCAGGACCTTAGACCAGGCAGCTACTTTCTTGTTAGCACAAAGGCACTGAAAATTCCTGTCACATCTTTCCTTGGGAGAGAGAAAATTACTTCATTTGGAGGCAAACTTTCTCCTCTTCTGCTGTGTGCAAGTCCAATGCTTCACAGGTGACACTCCTCAGCTCGTGTGTTTCTACATGTACCTCGTGCTCCTGCCTTGTTTTCCATAAATGATTATATACAATTACTTGTAGTGGGAGAGCCTCTCCAGGCAGGAATGCCACCTCAGTCCCAAGTGGGTCATAAACTGGGACATGAGGGGTGTGGTTGAGGGTCTAAAGTAGGGAGAGACAGCTAAGAAGCATGAGGAGGAAAGACAAGGCTGACAAGGAGCTGGTTTCACTCAGTGCACAGTGAGTGTGTTTGTTGAAGACCTCACACACCTCTGGAGAATAGTTCTGAGACTCTTGGTAACACACTGGATGAATCAAAATATGAATCCTCTCGAAAGTTCAGGTAGAAGTTGTTGAATTTAAAGATTCAGAAATGGGATTGCTCAATGCGCATTACTTTGTGTGTCAAATTTTTTCTTTCTTTTCTAGAACTCCAAATAGTTTGTATTCTCTAACTGTTCAACATAAGAAATCTTATTACAACTTAGGAAGAGCTGAAGCAGCTCACTGCATCTCCTTGCCTTGCCTGCTGTTCTGATTATGACAGGGAGTAGATGACTTTGAGCAACAGCACCCACCAAGACTGTATTCAAAAATTATATTGTTTGCCATCAACTTGCCATTACACTGTATGATTTCAGTGATGCAGCTCCTTCATTATGTGCAACATCAGCATTTTCCTCCTGAGCCATGGCTCTCACCCGTTGATAGTCAGCCTGGTCACAAAATTGTCAGCTGATGAACAAGATGTCTCTGTACAATTTATGTCACACCTTTGTGTGACAACGCATGGTCTTGACTTTCCATGGATTTAATATGTGGCTTCTCGTTGACAGCTGAAAACAGTAAAGAAGATGTGAGGAAATTGTAGGGTTTTTTTTTTGCTGGTCATTTGTAGCTTTGACATTTTTTTTAATTATTTTTTTCATAATTTCTCAGGGTTTAGTTTTGCCTGGTGTTTATTCTTTGTGTAACAATCATTGCTAAAAATATTGGCCTCTTGTAGATTTTCTGCAATGTTTTTATCCATGTACTTATGGATAATTTTCAGTTTCTCTCATAAATTTAACCACATGTGGTTGTGCTCTGTGTGCCAGACAGCTGCTCACAGTGGCACTCAAACCCCAAAACTGGAGTGTACATGAGGAAAGGAAGGGGCTGAAGTGTGTTTTTATGTTTAGGATTGCCACAATGAAAAATAAAGTGATAGTTATGACAATTGCTATTCAGAACAGGGACAGCCTAATGCGTGTAAATCCTGGGCTTGGGACTGACATCTTATGGCAAAGATTCATCCTGAAACTCAGAGTATCTAAATAGTCCATAAAAAGGGTTCAGGCTCAAACGGTGAAAATGCAAGAGAGATGACAGATTTAACTGAATTCTGGGTAGAGTACATGAAGTGAACAATTTCATTATTCACAAAGACAAAGTCAATCCTTCTGTATTGCAAACAGGCTCTGCACATGTGCCATTCCCACACCCATCTCCTGGTGACCTCTTACAGATCATCACTGTCTTTAGTTCACACGACTGTAACTGCAAAGGCAATGAACTTCAGATACTGCAGACAGGAGAATGTGATTTGTAAATTGTAATGAGCTTACTTTTATATATGGGTTGGGCAGCCTGATCCATCTGAAGCAAATCATCCTTTCTTTTTCCTCACCAATATCTGTCAGTGCTCAGAATGTCATTGCTTGAGTGGAGAAGCAAAAAAAGTGAATGGGAGTATGCCTTTTTTTTCCTCCTAAAGCATCTGTTCCTTCTGCTTGCTTGCAGTGAGGGGCATGACCATCTCACAGCATCATCAATATGACCTTTCTCCATAAACAGGCACAAGGAACAAATGCTTCAGAAGCAAATAGAGATTTTTTTTTCCCCATTTAAACATTGATTTTCTGGATACTAGCAGATATGAATTAAGTAAAGATATACCTCTTGTGGATTACTCTCAGCACTGTTGAAAAGTCCAGGCCCATGTTAGGTAGAAACAGGCCACCTGTAGTAGCACTGTAGCTATGACAGCAGTGAGCACACTCATTTTTGATGGTAAGAATTGTCTTACTCCATCCAAAGCTTTCTATTATCAAACTAACTTAGGAAGTCAGGGATACAAGTGAGATTTTGGTTTTGGTTTGCTTGTCTGCTCTGTTTGTGCAGAATGTCATGCAGACAACAACGAGGGATGATACATTTAGCAGTTTGATATTCTTTGCTCCAGAATGTCTGGGGATTTTCCCAGTGTTCATTTGATAACGTTAAAAATGAATGGGTTGACTAAATAGCTTGTAATTTTACATATTCATTTAATGTGAAAGCAATTATTAATGTGTGTAATTATCTCCAGAATTACTTGGATCCTGCAAATGGCATTCAAACCAACTGCTTTTAACTGTTTTCAAGGGGATGTATCATTACATAATTCATAGTAAGAATAATACCCTACAATCTGAGCTTAATACTATTGTCCTTTCAGAATTTATTTCTTATGCCCTCCTTCTGAAGAGTGATAATTTTCTATTTTAACCAGTTTTTAGAGTGTTTCCAGACCTCAACAGGAGAGTGGGTATTGAATAGAACGTGTCTCTATCACTTTAATGTGAGTCTTAGATGTAACAACACACATCAATGCTCAATCCACTGTCCTCTGAACTAAGAGGATCATAGTGAGACCAGTGAATGGTTTGACCTCACGTGGCTAAACTCTAGTCAGTGGGAGAAGGTAGAGAGAAAATGATCAAACATAAAAAAAAAAAAAGGAGTTTAGATTAAAATGAAGATAAGAGAAATCAGTGGTGAAGGCAAAGGGGCAGAGAGGAGTGCAGTTCATGGGTAGGGTTAAAAAAAGTGACTGTTGTGTGGAAGAAGGAATGGGGATGATCTGAATGGTACAGCAAGCACTAGAATTAAGTTCTTCTTGAAGATTTGGTGCAAAATTTCTTGCAATTTTTATTAACTGTAAGAAGCTGAAGCTGCACTTCGCTTTTCATACAATTCATTGCAACAGTTAATAATAAAGGTAGGTTGGTGGTGGCTGCAAGGAAGAAGTACCACAGATGCAAATTTCAGCTACGTCCAATTTTCTGGCAAAGGAAGGTAGTGGGTGGTGGGCTGGGCCTGGCCAACAGCTGAGCACCCACACAACTGCTCTCCCAGTTGCTCCACCTCCAGCAGAAGAGAGAATAGGAGAGAGGGGGAGAGAATAGGAAGAACAAAAGCAAAATTCAAGTCACCTTGGAAACAATGGTCAGTTAAGGATAGGCAGTGACACAAGACACTTCTTCAAGATTTTTGATTTAGCCACAATAGTACAGTAAGGGGAAAAACAATGTACTTGTTGTATTACCTGCAGCTTTGCCAGTTTTTCTAAGGACTTTGGTAGATCCAACTTTAAAACCTTTATCTTTGCACTTCATCTCTGTTGTACTCTATTTTATGTCTGGCTGCCACCTTTGAAAATCGTGGATTGATCTAACTAGTTTATGAACAGGAGTGGACCTGGTAACACTAGAGAAAGACATAAGGGCAGGATTTTCAGAAGACTTCAAGACTTTCTGCTGGCCCGTGGACACCTCACACCTTTTGAAAGTGGCTGAAAGGATCCTGAAAGCCAAAAAGATGCTGAAAGCATCAGGAGTTTTCAGCAAAGATTTCTATGAAAATGTCAAGGCAAAACCAGTTATTCAGGATTGACAGAGTAAGTGTAAGCTCTTCAGTTCAAAGAAATGTTGTCAATCCGAGATACCAGTAGCATTACTTTGTAAATGTACCTTATAACCCTCCCACATCAAGATTTAATCTGTTTGAATTCAGGGATAATAGCATTTTCTGTGTAAAATGTTGAAAGACTGAAAATTATGGCAACTTGTGGGACTGTGAAGAAGGAAGCATACCCTTGTGTGACTGCTAGGAGTCTGGGGTGGGAGAAATCTGTCCTCAAGATGCTAGGATGAAGCAAATGACAGTGGGGCCTTTGGCAGAAGGGTTAGAGACCTTCTGCACTGAGCAGACTAGGAAGAATGAATCATTAAAAAGAACTTTTAAATCATGAAGATTAAAGAGAGATTTCCAGAAAGGATGTGATTCTCAAAGAGTATAATCTGTCTAATGGAGAAAATATATACTCCAGCATAAGTTTATATGAGTATATGAGTAAATGTTGAACTGATTAAACACTGCTCAGTAAGTTTATTCTAGTTCTGTATTGTTACATGGGTAAATGGAAAAAATATGGCATCTGAAAATAAATCAACTAGCAACTGAAACTGACCAGACATCAAAGGTTTTTTGAAGGCTGATAAAATATTTCCCTCTCCTAGAAAGTGGCTGATCCTTCAGTAGAGGACCAGACCCCTCAATTTAAATTCCAGATCCTGTTGTGGAACCACAGCAACTCAAATTTCTTTGGCTACAATGGACCTAAGGGATAACAGACACAGATTCAGTCATGATGGGAGAGTTACATAAGGCAGAAGTTTTGAATCCTATGGCCTGTTCTGCTCCCATTCATTCTAAATATATAATTGTCATAATTCAGTGAGCTGCTTGTAGTTTTTGCATGAAGCAAGTGAAGGTGAAGTTGTGCTAACAAGTTTTCATATAATTTAATTTAATTTAATATATACTTTGTACAAGTTAAGAAAAGAAGGATTATGCTGAGATATGCTACTACCCTGTTTAAAGTGTGTGTTAGATGAGTGAACAGTGAGGTGATTGAGAACTGACTGAATGGCAGATCCCAGAAGGTCGTAATCAGGGGCTCAGGGTTTGGTTGGAGGCCTCTTACCAGTGATGTCCCCCCAAGGTTCAATACTGGGCCCAATATTGTTTACTTGTTGATCAATTAACTTGGATGAAGGGGCAGATGCCCTTCAGAAAGTTCACTAATGACACAAAGCTGGAGGAAGTGGCCAATACCCCAGAGTGCTGTGCAGCTCTTCAGAAGGACATTGACAGGTTGGAGAGATGGGCAGAGAAGAACTGTCTGAAGTTCAACAAAGGCAAATGCTGGTTCCTGCACTGGGAGAAAAATAACCCCATGCACCAGTACAGGCTGAGAGCTGGCCTCATGGAAAAAAGCTCTGTAGAGAAGGACCTAGGAGTTCTGGTGAACAACAAGCTGTCCATGAGCCAGCACTGTACCTTGTGGCCAAGAAGGTCAATGGTATCCTGGGCTGCACAAGGAAGAGCATTGCCAGCAGGTCTGGGTATGATCCTGCCCCTCTACTCAGCCCAGGTTAGGCAAAATCTGGAATACTGTGTCCAGTTCTGGGTTCCTTGGCACCAGAGAGACGTGGAGCTCCTGGAGTGGGTCCAGCACAGGGCAACAAAGATGAATATTTCTACTGCTCTACTGGAGCATCTCTCTTTTGAGGAAGGCTGAGAGATGTGGGTCTGTTCATCCCTGAGAAGAGATGACTGAGAGGGTCCCTCATCAATGTCTATCAGTATCTGCAGGAAGGGTGTCGAGAGGATGGAGCCAGGCTCTTTCTTGGTGGTGCCAAGCAACAGGACAAGAGGTAACAGGCAGAAACTTCTGCACAGGAAGTTCCACCTGAATACGAGCAAGAATTTCTTTACTGTGAGGGTGACCGAGCTCTGGAACAGATTGTCCAGAGAGGCTGTGGAGTCTTCCTCACAAGAGATATTCAGGAACAGTCTGGACATGATCCTGTGCAATGTGCTCTAGGATGGCCCTGCTTGGGCAGGGAGGTGGTACGGGATGACCCACTGTGGTTCCTTTCAACCTTACCCATTCTGTGATTCTGTGAGTACTTCTCATTTGAATAGAGTTTATGTACTTTCTATCTAAAATCACAAGTATAAATATCCTCTAAAGGAATTGATTTCTTCCATCTCTTCCCTTCAATATCACAAGTGCCAGAAAAAGTTGTTAAACCTTCAGACCAGACAACTTATTGGCCGCAGTGGGTTGTTCTTACTGAAATACTTTGAGGAAAAAATACAAAGGAATGGATACTTTTGCTGTAATTGTTAGAGAAGGACAGCTGAGGAAGATCTTAATGAAGCTTCAGGGCATGACTCTTAGGTCAAAGACTAGAGTAAGACTCATGTGTCTGCCTTCAAGAGAGAAAAAAACCCAGTAGCTTGTGAAAGATGGATCTTAATGATCTCCAAAAGCCAAAAAGTGCTATAGACCTACTCAGACATGCCAAAAACTCAGCAGTCTTCATAACTCAGAAAAATCCCAACACAGTTTTATTTCTGCCAAAAGCCAGTATTGACACACTGCAGCTGGATTTCCTGGTACCTCACAGTTCAGTGGGCTATTCCTGTTGTGAAGCACAACATATCCAAGCAGCACATTGTTGTTAAAGCTAAAAAAATTTCATTGTATGGGAGAGGTTGTATCTATCATGTATGGATACCCTAAGACAACACCTGAGCCATCTTTTTATCATCTTGCTGGATGGATGCAGAACACCCATAATGTAGCAACAATTTGTTTCTAGTTACATAGAGCAAATTGAAAATAAAGATCTGCAGATGAAAATTCTATTTCTTCTTGGTTCAGCTCCAAGTATTTTTGCTACAGAATTTCACCTGAGCTACTCTACTGTGAAAAGTGAAGAAAAGCTAAAAGTTATTTTAAGAATGATCTTCTAAAAGATTTAATACTTTTGGCATTTGTTCAACATAGACACACAAAGCTGCATTCTTACTTAGATTTAAGGCAAAATGTGGACTGTTCAGTTATTCTGGCTTGCATACAGATTTCTGTACAATTATACAGGGATAGCATGCAGAGTAGATATACTTTGCTAATGAAATCTGTCCTTACCTGAAAAAGAGTTTTGAAAGAGCTGAAAAATTATCTCTTAAAAAAAAAGTGTCTTCTCTCTCTGATTCCCTTGAAGTTGGAAATAAGTAAACTTGTTTTAATTGGTAATTCTTAATTCTGTTGCACTGATCTGTAAAGTGATAGACTGCAACTGGAAAACATTTTCAGAGAAACTTCTTATTCGTGACCACAAGGCAAAGCATCTTTAGAAGACCAAGATTGACATAAACCTTTCTGTTCACTTCCCTTTGAAATACATGACCTTAGAAGCATTTGAATGTTTTAAATTGCATACCCACCAAATATTCCTGAGAAAAGCATGACAAATTTGCTTTCTCAGAAACTTTGCTACAATAAAATTTTACAAGCAACTTAATTTTCCAATGTATATTGTTAATATTTCAAAGTGGCTTTAAGAAGATACAATCTTTTTGTTGTTCCAAACAGCATAATTATGTCTTAATGTCAACATTTTATCACTCAGAAATAAAAACATGTTATTAGATTTTCAAGAATTCAGAGGAGATTACTCACTGTTTAAATATTATAAGTAAAATAGATTACTCACTGTTTAAATATTATAAGTAAAATAGTCTTCAGACATATATGAAAAGCAACTGAAGAGTTCCTGCTTTTCAAAAAAACCACTAAAAGGCCATTAGACCTTGAAAATTATGCCTGAACCACAGGCATGAATGCTGATCTCAAACCATATCATCAGTATTAGGTAGCCCACTGAAAAGGAAAGCTTTGAGTCAGTTCTCTTCTAGAGACATTAAAAAGGAGTTTCTTGACCAGAAATTAAACAGAAAAATGATAGTCCAGTTTATTTTTCAACTACAGTGACCAAAAAAAAAGAAAAAAAGAAGCAGGCTTCAATCAGATTGATCATTATACAATAGGCAATACATAAGGTTTTGTGAGCAATAACATAAACCCAATATTCCAACAGGACTGAACTAGCACTGCTGCTGCCATCATGCAGTCATCCTGTGGTGTGGATGAAAACATGGTTCTCTGAGAGGCTTCTCTCCTATTAAACACAGTGTTAGGACAACAAGATATGAAAGAGAACTATTAGAAGTAAATAAATACAAAGACAAAAAAAACAGTCAGAAAGAGAAACAGAAAGGGCTGTGAGGGTGAGCAAGAGTGTGGAAACAGCAGTCTCTGAGAGAACTTAGAGCTTTGAGAGAGCAGTTACCATTTCATCTAGTCCAGGATTCAGATCAGGAGGGGTACCCATTTTGGATGCTGCATGTGCTCGTGGGTTTGGGGTAAGAGAAATGTGCAAATATTCCATCAGAGCACTGAAGGAGAAAAGCTACATGAATAATGGTACTCACCAGATGTGTTCCAGCATCACTTAATCCCACATAAAGACAGGCTGCTGGTGGAGGTCGGAAACTGAACTTTTCAATTGATGTTTTCATACCTCTGAGTTTCTTTTTCCTTGAAACGTTTCTTGAAGCTTGTATGTTAAAGCTGTTCAGTGTGCCAACCTTTTATCTTCAGGTTCTTCTATTAAATTAAAAAAAAATCACTCAACTCAGCCCTGTAATCTAGGTTTTAGGTTAGTTTGTTATTTGGGTGCAAAAGGAAATTGGGTCAAGTCAGCCTGTACAGATGAACATTCAGCTCTTGCTTTGGCTTCTTACTTAGACAGCACATAGATTGCCTTGACCACTGGTGAGAATAAAGATTGAAAGAGAAGTGCATCTCTACATGGCAGAGATCCAGGTCAAGACTAGCATGAGGAATAGATTTTAAGGAAGGAAATAACTGGGCATGTCTGATTAAACATTGTGGGAAACAGACGATAAAAAAGAAGAGTGAAAGTCTGAACTGCTGAGAAGAGAAAATGAAACAGAAGAAATAGCAGTTGAGAGAAGAGGAACAAGGCCTGTTGAATGTTTGGAGATGGGATGAGTCTCTGAAGTGTCGCTGTTGGTGCCCATGCATGGATGTAGCAGAGTTCCTTGAAGCAGGGGCTAGATCCACAGTAGAACTCTAACTTCTTCATTTAATTTTTGCATGATTTCCTCTGCTTCCTGTGTCAGTTTGCAAAAATGTTATGTTTTCTGCTCAGTATAATAGCAACCAAGGTTTCACATATGAGCTCAAGAGCTTCTTTCTGTCTAGAAACAACCATCAAACTGTGCTGCCTTGTGCTACTGGATAGATTTTCAGTTTTAGGTACTTCCAACCTAGGGTCATAACTGCTGATAATTTAAATGATTTATTAGTATTAACCCTTTATTGCTACCTACTTATAAGAACTGAGCTACACATAGGCCAAAAGCAACAGTAAAATAGGGAATACCTGTGTGATGCTTTAGCATACTATTTTTATTGTAATTGCAGATGAGATTACAGTTCTTGCTGTCTCACTCCTATGCTGTTAGACATGGGTCACAGGTACTGAAGAGTGAGAAAATCATACTCCATGGACAGGGAACCTATAGGATAATCCCTTTAATTTGCCAAGCCCACCCACCCACACATCATGAAGAATTTACTAACTTCAGGCAATAAATGGTCAACATTTATTAGCAGAAGAGGTTAGCAGAAGATTTAAGACTCTTCCCCTAATCTTCTTATTACTTGGTTGCAGATTTACTGAGAGGTTTCTCCGGCTTTGTCAGGATGGAAGAGACTATCTGGCTTCTCTGTTTATTAGAAAAAATAATATATAGTTGGTTTAGTCATACCTATTTATTATGCCTCAAAAGTAGACATGTTTTATACAAATAGAAGTAATGGATGTCTGTGGAGAAATTTGGCAGAGTATATCAAATGCAGGCTATTATTTACCTTTGAGACAAAAATATTAATTATTGGGTTTGGTGCAAGGAGAAGAGATTTATTATCATAAATTCAGGAACTTGTCATTATTCTCCTGTGCTGGAACATACCAGTTTAGTAGTAAGTTAGAAGATTTATCGAAGAGTTTTGTCCCACTATTTGGCCTAGCTGCCCTCCAACACCTGTAGAGGCAATTAAAGTTGCTGCTGCTTCAGTTTATTCCAGAAAATTGAGCATGCTGGCTATAAAATGCCATTGCACTTGGGAACAGCTGCAAAGAACTGCATGTGAGTCAAGGATCTGACACTGACAGCATAAACTTTTCCTGGTCCCAAATGCTTTCCTTTCTGCTTGACCATGCTGTCACTCATTGTCCTTGTCAAACTTACTTCCCTTTGTTTTCAGACTCACAGCCTTTCCCAGAAGTCTGTATTTCAAGGGATAGCCCCACATAATGTTACTCTACCTCATTTATCATGTTCTGTTTGATAAATAAGATCACAGCCATAGAGTCCAAATTCTTCTTTCCTGATACTAAAGTGCAGAATCAATAAGCCTCTGCAGCAATTAGACCCCTGAAGCTCATTTTTGCTTGACCCAGAGTTTGGCAAGGCTTTATCTTTATTAAAATAAAAAGCAATTAGAATGAAATTACATAAACCAATTAACTCATGCAGGAAAGAGACAGCAGTTTTCAGTCAGTTCCAGGGAGCACAGAGGGTGCCCAAAACACAGAGGTGGTGCTTTCAAGATGGGGTAGAGAGGTTGGTCTGGGGATTGTTCTCCCCTTCTACTCCACTCTGGTGAGAACCCACCTGGAATGCTGCATCCAGTTCTGGGGCACCAACACAAGAAGGATGTGAATGTACTGGAGCAAGTCCAGAGGGGGCCAAAAAGTGATCAGAGGTCTGAAGCATCTCTCCTGTGAAAACAGGCTGAGAGAGGTGGGGTTGTTCATCCTGGAGAAGAGAAGGTTCCAGGGAGTCTTTAGAGCACCTTCTGGTACCTCAAGGGGGCCTACAGGAAAGAGGGAGAGGGACTTATTACAAGGACATGTAGTGAGAGGAAGAGGTGTTGTGGCTTTAAACTGAAAAAGGAAAGATTTAGATTAGATATGAGGAAGAAATTCTTTACTGTGAGAGTGGTGAGGCAGTGGCACAGGTTGCCCAGAGAAGCTGTGGATGTCCCATCCCTGGTAGTGTTCAAGGCCAGGGCAGATGGGTTTTTGAGTAACCCAGCCCAGTGGAAGGCATCGCTGCCCATAAATGATATTTGAGGTCTCTTCCAACCCAAGCCATTCTATGATTCTTTGACTCTATGATTGGTTTTTGAGTTTGGGTTGGTTTTCCAAATTCTCATTGATCTTAAACTCTCTGAGATCTCACAAAAATGAGCCTTATCCTTACTGAGGCAAGTTTCCCATTTTTCTGGAAGAAAATGAATGCTCATGTTCAGATGGAGTTACAGAGAGAGAACAAGAAGACAGGAACGAGGACTCAATATAAAAAAATGCTTGCATTTTTAATTAGTTAATTTTTGATTAGTTTACAATTTGATGAGTCTGGTGTCTAGAGGCCTGTTACCTTAGTGTCATCAAAACACACATCCAAAAAGTGCAGTTACTAGAAAAACAAGGAAAAAGAGCATTTTGAACTATTGAGAACCTGGAGTATCCTATATGACCTCTGTAAGACTGACACCTATGAGTCAATCAGAGAAAATGGATTAGCATTTATCCTTATGAGTGTTGGGGGGTAGGGAGTGGGAATTCATATACAATGTGTGAATTCTGAGATAAAAAAGAAATTAAATATCAGTACAAAACGGAAGACCCAGAGCATCTCCAATAAATAGTAGTAATATTTAATTTTGTTTCAAGTGGTGGAAAATAGACTGGTTGTGAAACAAGAAAATTTTTTATTTCCTGTCACTAAACAGAGAACAGAATACAAAATCCATGCTACAGGCTACTTGAGTTTTCTGATCTAATTTTCTATGGGATATCCAAAGATGCCTAGAGAAGCAAAAGTGTGTTTGAAATTTGAACATTTTGGCTAGTGGATGCCAGCACAGAAACTGCTTCCTTCAAGCCCCTGGAAGGGTCAGGGTTTGGAAAATCTGCAATGGGGCAGTCCCACGAGCAGAGGAGACACCAAAGCTGAGGCCATTTGTGCAGTCGACTGTGTCCTGTATTTAAATATTTACAAATATTTACCCTCTTGCCTTCAGGGTGCCTCGTCTGTTGCATGGCCACCATTATAAAGGAAAATACAGCAGAGAAAAAGCAGTTCTGCAACACTCAATGACAGAAGTGGCTTAAAGCATTGTGCAGACAAGAATAATTTCAAGGGATTTAAAAGAGATGCTCATCATGCATTTAAATTCTCCTTGCCCTGCCTTGAAGAAGGTTCTGTTGACTCCTTCAGTGATGCCAATAGCAGACAGGAATTGACCCGTGTGCTGGCAAGTCCATCACCATGGTGAGACAAGGACTTCCAGCAGACCCATACATTTCTCAGAGCAGAGTTGTAATTTTATATTCTAATCACGAATATCACTGGTGTAACCAGATATGGAAACTCAATGGTTTTATAAAAAACTGACAAAGTTTCAAAAAAAATAGCATCTTTCCTAGGGTCTCTCTCTTTGGGTTTCTTTCAGGACAAAAGCACCCAAATCCTCCTCTTTTTGGGAGGAGATTGTGACCCTATTAAATGAAAACAGTGATTCCCCCAGCTTCTCTGACTTACAGCCAGGCTGGCATCTCTGCTCCTTCTAGTTTTCTGACATTGGTAAGTAGAAACCACAAGTTTCCTTACAGAAGGGTATTACTTTACTGAAAACAATAAACGACCTTTAAGAAAACAGACACATTTAAAACAATAGAGTCTATGTTTACCTATATCTTACCCAGATTTCCTGTTTGCTGAAATGTGAGGAACCATAACTTGGGAGAATCACAGAATCACAGAATGGTTTGGGTTGGAAGGGACCTGAAAATTCCACACCCTTCCACATGGACAGGGATTCCACCCAGGGCCCATCCCAACCTGTCTCAAAGCAACTCATTAAGGCTTTTTGCTCATTGTATCGGATAATGTATATAACATTATACGTAGAGTATATGCTATTAAATAATCCAGCCACAGGCAGCATTTGGAAAATGAAATAACTGTAATTTCTGCTGCCTTTTGTGCTAATTGGGAAATCTTTGTGCTTCCATGCACACTGTTTACAGGAATGAAATTAAAGGAATGCCACACTGTATGTCTGTCTATACCCCACACTCTCAACACATGGCAAAGAGAACATGTATAATCAATCAAAATGCTCACATACTAAAATGATCATGATCCTAAGTACCATCAAACTGTCTGCATAGATTCTTTCAATAGCTTTCACTGTTTCTTTGTTTTCTCAGTTCAAGGATTTGAGCATTTACTGTAATTCTAAGAACATTTCTACCTTAGAGTATAGATGGGCCATGCAGCTGATTAATATACTTTAAGTTAACTTTATGAAAATGAAATATGTTATAGGTTCCAAACAAACTCTGTTTATCATAGTCCTGTTGGACTTATCTTTCTGTTGTAACAAAAATAGATTGTAGAAAAAAAGAATGGAGGAAAAAAACTGATGGAGGAGAATACTTAAAATGAAGTGATTAATTTCATTGCTTTTTATTCAACCACCAGTAGTTCTTAGAAATGAAAGATGCGAAAAGGCTTTGTTAATGCATAAAACACAGAGGAAATTATTTATCTGTATGAGCAACATGAGGTTACTTTATAAAATTTTAACTCACCTACAGTCATTTCTGAATAACTGAAACTCAAATGAGTACAAGCTTGAAACTTAAATATTTTAATGCATCAGTTATGAACTGAAGAAGAGCATGGAGAAAGGGAGACAAGAATAATGACAAAATCCCTCCATTCCTAATATTGTCCCACTGTAGACAATCTGTCTTGACTTCAGAGATATATGGGGCTACCTTTAAAAGCAGAAATGGATCTTTAGGTTTTAGCAGTTACCTTCCTATGAGGGTAGAGGCCCTTCTTTGGAAGCTTTTTCTTCAGTTTTCATGGGGGCATGCAGGGGCTGCTGGGTTGCCAATGTTTTTGAGCTCCAACAAGCCTCTGCTCTCTGCTTCTGGCTGAAAGTCTCTGAGCAAGTATGGTGGAGCAGAGATTAGGAACCTTCTGCTCTTCATCCAAAAATTAGCCAGAGGAACATCTCCAGATACTGAAAGAGCCTTAAATCCATGCAATCCAGCACAAATGTATCATTTGCTAGTGGTGTACTCCTTTTAAAGCAGAGGGAAAGAATGCCCTGGGCATGAAGGGGAAAGACTGCTGGAAGCACTGTAGCTCTTGAGTCCAGTAGGAGCAATCAAACACCCAAGACTTTTAGAAATTGAGGGAAAGGCTTAGTACCAGAGGCAATGTCTAGAAAAGGGATAGAAAAGTGCTTAGAATTAGAAAAAACAGTTGAGAAAAACTCAAAAATTTTAAAAAGTAAAAGGTAAATCAAAACGAAGTTGAATAGCAGGTCTAGGAATAGTAATTTTGTTCTTGTTCAGTTGAAGCAAGTGAAAGAAGAACTTTGCCTTTTTCATCCCCAGGTGCAGCAGGAGCAGGACTTGGTAGAGCCCATGTTGAGTTCCTGCACGTCTAAAAAGGCATCTGTGGTCCTTCTCATTCAGAGAGGTTCATCCACAGGGTAAATATACACGGTGGAAACAAATAAAAGGAGAAGCTGATATTTCTTTAATCATAGCTGATGGGCTACTAATATCCTTGCCAACCTGCCTGACTAATCTCCTATTGCTCAGTTGGCAGGTGCCTGTTTGCACAGACCTCCAGCACCTCGGAGGGTACAAACCTTTCTGTAGAGAAGTGCAGTCATCCTGACTGTGAAATAATCAAAAGCTTCTGAAGTCTGCTCAGCTCTCATTTCAAATATCTATGAGAAGAAAAGTGATTGCACTTCACAGAGTATCATAAGGCTAATTGGAGCCAACTCAGATTTTATACATTACTTTTTAGTTATATTTCCTTTATACCTTTGAGACAAACAGAAGGCAAAAAATCAGCACAGGCATTTCTTTGCCTTATCTACTCCTTCTTTTTCACTTGGAGGTCCATTCTGTGTTCATATGAAAGCCTTCAGGGTGATACTGGCCTTAGCATCCTATGGCTGCCTTTCAAAGATAAGGGGGCAGGCAACTGTTTCCCCAGGGTTATCACTGACTCACACTACAGATTTGCTGTGCAAAGTGTTTCACCTCATGCAGCACACACTTGCATGAGAAGTTTTCCATGCTCCAAGTATCACACTCAATTACCTACTCCTACCACAGGTAACACCCCTTCAGCAGCTGTTTACTCACTACCAGAAATAAATCCATGAGGAAAGATTTTCTTTTGAAGAGACTCTAACTTTCCTCTAAGAAAATTCTGATGTCCTTGGAGATTTATTTTATTTAAAACTGAGAGAGAGAAAAGGTTGCCTTAAATATGATCTAAAGTGTAGATGAAAATCAGGGAGGAAGTTTATCTACACATTTCAGAGGTACATAGGCTTGTGTGTTTCAATTGTACATTTACAATGTACAAAAAAGCAGAAATAATTGTAGTAGAAACAAATATCTCTAAAAACATATCTATCTGTAAACCTGAAGGCCTAATTAATCTAAAAGTTTGAAATTATGTTCCTTTGCATCAGAAGATGCAAACTCCCAGAAATAAATCCAGGGATTATATTCTCATGCAAAGTTCAAAGGAGGACAGTGAAAGAGCCAATTAATTTTCTTACTTCTTTTTCCTTTTCACTAAGCATGGTTTTAGGCAGGACTGTCAAATCATTTTTAGCCAGCATTAACCAGTTTCTACCTATGAGAAGCTAAAAATTAATTGATTTTAAAGATGCTTGTTAGATCCTCCTGATATTTTAAAATTCCCCTGATTAAAAAAATTAATAAATTTTTCATTTCGAGTCTTAGGAATTTTTCAGCTTTACATGTTCAAATTTAACAATTTGAATAAAAATAAGATTGTATCAAAATCCAATTTTGTTTTCTAAACTAGAGCTCTTTGGTGTAACCTGAACCACTAGTTTAAGTAGTTTTACAGCCTTTTAACTCTTTCTTTTAAAATGTGGCTTAAATTCTTTCTGGGAATTAAATTCTTTCTGACTGGTGAAACAGAAGGTGTTGGTCTTGCACGAGTGTGGCTCAGCAAGAGCTAAACCACTGGTGTATTATCAATATTGTTTTGCCACTAATTGAAAACACACAGCACCGTGTGGGCAGCTGTGGAGAAAATTGACTCCGTTTGAGCCAGAGCCAGTACAGAAAAAAAGAGCACAGTTGTGAAGAAAATGGTTGAAATATTCTGGAAATGTAACAAAGTATTAATAATTTCAGAATGAAAGCTTTTGTTTAGAAAAATTAAAAAAGAAATATTCACATAGCTTTTCTGGAATATGATTAATCCAGGAAAAATGTTTCTAGGGTGCAATTTTCATCTGAATGAACCAGTAATAAGGACCATATTACTTAATATGTTCCTAAAAACATCTGTCTCTAGTAGCAAAAATATCACTTGCAGTTTGTTGAAGGCAGGGATGGATTGGGGAGGTTATAAAGGGTTTGGTCTCTGGGAGCTGGGGCATGTCAGGTGAGTGAGGGCTTTAGGTGTGAGGGCCAAAGAAAGAGGATTGAAGAGGAGCTGCCAGAAGTAAGTGGCAGTCAGTTAAAAGCTGTAATTTAGTTAATTTAGTTAATTGTGCCTTGGGGCAGCAAGCTGTGTGGCTGTTGGTAAAATATGCTTTGTAAATGAGAGGGCAGATAAGATTATGGAACCCCATTGTTGGTCAGAGTACTTTTTAAGGGCTGAGAACTTTGGGTAAAACAAAGAAAGTTTCTATTGCAAACTAGGAAAACAAAGGGGCAGGCACTGATCTCTCTGGTGACCAGTGACAGGGACCTGAAAGATTTGATGATCCCTCTGTTAGGGGAGGTTTGGGTTTTGATATAAGGAAAATAAGGAAAAGGTTCTTCACACTGAGGGTGTCTGGGCACTGAAATGGAATTTCCAGGGCGATGGTTATGGCCCCAAGCCTGCCAGAGACCAGAAAGTGTTTAGACAATGCACTCATATACATGGTGTGGTCCTTGTGTTGTCCTGTGCAAGTCCAGGAGCTGGACTTTGATGATCCCTGTGGGTCCTTTCCAGCTCAGGGTATTCTGTGATATTCTGTGATATTCTGTGATACTCATAACAATTTGAGAGTGGTGTAGCTGTGTGTCAGGAGGCCCAGAGAATTCTCCATCCTTAAAGATTTTCAAAACACAGCTAGACACAGTCCTGAACAGCCTCATCTAACTTTGACTTTAGCCTGAGTTTATGCTTTGAGCAGGGGATAGGACTGGATGATCCCAAGAGATATCTCACTACCTATTTTTGGCTGTGATTTTAGCTCATCTTAGTATTGCAGAGGTGAGTCTTTCTTCCACACCTTTACTTCACGTTCATAGCTCTGTGAAGGCTCAAGTTACTAAATTTGGTTACTAAATATAGCAACTAACTTGAAGCAATTAGTAATGTGGAACATTTAGTAACACAAATTTTAAGTTATCATTTGCTCCTACACATATTCTGACCTCCAGAATAAGATTTTGTCCTTGCTATGATTTTATCAGCTCAGAATTTTTCTGTTTTAGCAAAACCCCTGACATCAAATTACACAAAACTACCTTGGTCCAACATAATTACTGCTTTTGTCATTTTTGCTTCACCAGTAACTGCAGTGGTTCCACACTCCTACACGTTTTTGTGAAAGGTGTTGTTATGGTGATGTATTTCACATGCTGCATTTCTTCATATGTCTCTACTATCACGCTTTTGCGTCCCTTGTGTAGTTAAATATGCTCACCAGTGACCAGTTTGGGGTATTTAATCAAGGAATACTTGAGATTTTTCTTGCAGATTATTTTTGTCTCACAGCTTGGTTTTACTTATTTCCCTCTAAACTAACTTCTTGCTGTCTGATTTCACTTGTCATGGTTTTCACTTTTTCTTGTAATTTTGCAGCTTCCTGTACTTCACATTCATTAGGCTGTTAAGTTTACTGGAGGTGTTTGCCATCCTTGTTTATTGTCCACACCTCACAGCTGTATTACAAAGAGCTCTAACTCTTCAGAAGCACCAAAGAAGAAGGCTCAGCCTTTCAAAATTCCTAGTCGACTGAATGTTAATACTGCTCAATGGCAGAGGTATCAGCTCAGATTTGCAGTCTCCTGTTAGTATCAGATGGAATGAGAACTCCATTTTCATATGTGATTATTTTTCATCATTTTATTTGTGGCTGAGTTTCCAAGTTGAACATTGTTGAGACAAAGTAAAGTGCATGAAAATTGTGCAACATCCATTCAGCAGCCTGAAAGGAGCATACTCTTGGATATCAGAGCAGTTCTTCAGTAAATTGCTTCTTTATTTGTTACAACAGTGCATACAGAGAAGATAACAGCGGAGCCAATGTCTTTGCTTATATATGGGTTACATTTGTAATGAGAACGAGCTCCACTAATTAACTCTGCTCCCTAATGAGGTTAAATTCATGCAGTAAAAGACATTTATAATAAAGTCAGTACAAACACAAAGTATTTCAGTTTCTAACTCCTTCATTCTAGCAGGGTGACACAAACAATGTCATGATTCTATATCGCCATGGAACAGGAAGCATTGACAGGGAGGAAAGGGGACTTAGTGTTGGTAAGATGAGGTTGTCCCAGTTTCCACCAAAACCCCAATGGCTTCCTTCCCTCATCCCTTCCTTTTCTTCACACATGCAGACTGGTAAATCAGTGAATAATTTTTTCTCGTTTTTTAAGTTAATATTTGAAAAAAAACTTGATACATACATTTGCACGTGTAAATCCATTAAAAGCAATGTAAGCTCAAATTGTAAGCTTGAATAGAAGATATCAAACAGCATGTTTTCCCACTGAACTCACAATTATTTTCACAATTGAGACAACATGACAGGGACTGTTGACACTTTAATTTTGCCACTAAATAGTTGTTGATATCCAAAGGAAGAGACATTGAGGCGAGTCTGCACCTGGGATTGGTTCCAGGCAGAGCTGAGTATGGTGCATGTTTTATTCCCGAGTGCTGAGCTGAATTTTTAGCAAACTTCACAAAGCATATTCTCACGGTCCCATGAGTTATTTTCTGCCATCCACTCCATGAACATGCTCCTAATATGCTGTTTGGATGCTCTGCTAGCTATTTCCTTTGAGAGTGTCCTGGTTTTCCGTGCTCCAAGCTGATCCAAGACCACAAATACTTCAGTTCTTACATTACTTGAATAATGAATTATATTCCATATTATGACCCTGTAATACAATAGGGTCTTCAAAAATGACAAAGATGTCAATAAGCTGTAGAGCCATCTCAGTTGTTTTTTTTTTTTTTTGAAATAGAAGGATAGAGAACACAAAGTTTGGTGATGCAGTCCTGGTGTATCATTATCCACTTCAAGCTGCCTAGTCCCATGGGCTGCATATTGATAAAGTCACCCTTATGCTAAGTGCTCCTTGTTCAGAACAGAAAAGCCAGCAAACTATTCCAGATAGTGTCTTCTCTTTTCTTGGCACTCTACACAGAAGGATTTGAAGTGCTCAGCAGCATCTCTGGTGATGTTTGTATACTTAGATAACAAGTGTTTCATGGCACAGTCATGGCCACCATGGCTAGCAGTCATATGTGCTTTTATGATTATATCATATATACCCTCAATTCACACATAAGAGAGATTCCTCTTAACTTTGCCTCCTCTTAATCAGCTTTCAGTATCTCCGTATGTAGAATTTAATATCTGAAATGAGGGAAATAGCAAGCAGTTTAGTAGAAATAATTCTGTATTTCTGAGAGTAGGTTTTCCACGTTTACTTTCTAAGCAGATAGTATTCAGACTTGGGATTCTGTTTTGTCTTCTTTATTCCAGCAATAGTTGCACAATACTCACAATCTTTGGGATCATGTACTTGGAGCATTTCTTATTCTTTTTGTACATTCTTCCGTAAATTTAAGTGCAAAGTCCTGGCACATCTTCAGGAATGATTACTTGGCAAATAGAGAAATCTGATTCAACTGTCTCTTGTTTATGTACAACTGTTCTTGCACCAATGTCTGATGTACACTACAGTCATACTGTGAAACCAGTCATTTTGTAAAATGACCAAAATCTTCAACCATTTCTCAGAACAACTTCAAGTTATTTTGCAAAATGACAGAAAATAGTGGGCAAGTATCATGCAAATATCTAATCTCTAGCTTTTTGAACTTGTAGGTTTAAAAAGTAAAGAGCTGGTTTATTTAATATTATTTTCCATACTGTTCAAAGCTACACAGCATATTACAGAACACATTATATATTATATCTGCTAAAATAGAGACTCTTGTGAAGCTTGTTTTGTAAAATTTACAGCTGTTTCTCATTTTTTTTATTCCATTGGATTAACACTTGAAACACCTGACCTTCCCCACTAGAATAATAGTGACACTTTTTGAAATGGAAGTAGAGGATGCGGTCCAGTGGTGTAATAAAATGGCCATTATTTTCTGAAATAAACCCTAAACCCAGTCATTTCATGTGGGTGAAACTGTTATCTCATGAAAGAACTGCAAATTGCCCATCTTTTTTCTTTTTAATTAGCCACTTTCACCGATTCATCATAACACATACATATTGTCTGTTGTCGGGGTTTAAACTTTTGAAGGCCAGTTTACTGCAGAGCTTTGTGAGCTGAATTTAACTTTCAAACTGCTTTCCACAGTTTGTGTCATGCTATTTCCAGCATATGAGCACATTTCACGTCTCGAGCAAATTCTCCTTCAGGTACTCCTTCTGCAGCAGAGGACAGGAACTGCAGTCTGTCTGCATGGATGTGGAATTTGGACCCACCTGTGTTTCTCTGCAGGCAGCCTCCAGCCTGAAGACACTTTCCTCTCTGAGGCTTTGACTCAAGGTTGTTCTCCACACAATTTCCCGTTAATACAGATACAGCCTGCTCTTTCTTATTTCCTCTCATGTTTTTATAGTCACCCGACTAGTGAAGTCTCTGTGAGGTCTTACATTTGCTGAGGAAGAGCAGTGGGGAGACAAAGTCCTAGTGGCAATTCTTACAAGTCTTTGTTAGAGATCACGGTGCCACCACTCCACTAGCATATGCCTCCCTCCTCAGCCACTGGCAGGTAGGTTGCTGTGTTTCTTGTGCTGCAGACCTCTGAAACAGATGAGAGGTGGTGAGCTGTTTTCCATGAGTCTCCTTCCCTTAGCATGCATCTCCTGTTGAGCACAAGACAGGGTCTTGATTCCTACAAGTTCAGATGAAGTATTTGGGGATGCTGCTACATTTCTGTGCTAACATGTGTCTTGCCTCTATTGTTGGCACTGGGTGTGTGTCCCTTCCCGACCCTGCTAGGGATGGATTTGCCTGTGGATTTGGTAATTGAGCCCCTGGCTGGTTGTCTATTACCCTTCCCAACTATGGGACTGGCACCATTTCCATTACAAAGACCTGGCTCTGATGTGCCAACTTTTCTGAAGTTCAACAAAGGCAAATGCTGGTTCCTGCACTGGGGGAAGAATAACCTCTTGTACCAGTACAGGCTGAGGGCTGGCCTGATGGAAAGCAGCTCTGTTTGTGAATGACAAGCTGTCTGTGAGCCAGCACTGTGCCCTCGTGGCCAAGAAAGCCAATGATATCATGGGGTGCATTAGGAAGAGCGTTACTAGCAGATCCTGCCCCTCTAATCCTGCCAGGGGAGGCAAAATCTAGAGTGCTTGTCCAGTTCTGGGCTCCTCAGTACCAGAGAGACATGGAGCTCCTGGAGTGGGTCCAGTGAAGGGGTAAGAAGATGAGCATTTCTACTGCGCCACTGGAGCATCTCTCTTTTGAGGAAGGCTGAGAGAGTTGGGCCTGTTCATCCCTGAGAAGAGACAAGTGAGAGGGGTTCTCATCAGTGTCTATCAGTATCTGGAGGGAGGGTGTCGAGAGCATGGAGTCAGGCTCATCTTGGTGGTGCCAAGCAATAGGACAAGAGGTAACAGAAAATGGTGCATTGACTGAGCACTGGAACAGATTGACTAGAGGGGTTGTGGAGTCTCCCTCACTGGAGATATTCAAGAACCATCTGTATGCAATCCCGTGCCAAGTGGTCTAGGAAGAGCCTGCCTGAGCAGGGAGGTTGGACCAGATGACCTCTGTAGTCCCTTTCAACCTTACCCATTCTGTGATTCTGTGATTCTGAGCCCCAGTCTTACATGGATGGGACACAATTCATTGGAGGCACAGCTACCAGGGCTGATGAGCAAAACCAGCTAGACACTCCCAAACTGGAGTAATTACTGGGAGAAAGAGAAGTTACTGGTTGAGAATGAAAGCAGATAGCTGTCCTGTCTGCTGCCTCACCAGAAAGAAAGAGGACTATACATTACTTATGGCTATGTTCTGGGGAGTGGACACTGTGTATTATCTTTATTGGCTTTTCTCTATACAGCAAAAATATGGTTTATTAACCAGCTGTTCACAAGTGGGAAAATTACCTTACTGAGTACCAGAAAGTTTAGATTTTCTGAAATTTCTGTCTGGGAAATCAAACTGCTGTTTTATTAATGACCCCTTGACTTTTGAAACCTAGCCATAGAGTTTACTTAAAGGGAAAATGCACACAAAGTTCCACTCCTCTGAAAAACACAGAAATTAGTGACTTTATGGGTCAGAAATGTCCAACCCTGCAACTCTGTCAATGTTTCTCTTCAGGAACTGATGTCTCTGTCACCTTCAGGGGTTATCATAGCCATCTCTCTCCATCCCTGTGAAAGCATCAAGTGCCTGAAACCCCAGAAACCCCTTTCTTGACCTGCAGCTGTGGAGGTTCCTTCTTTCTCAGTCAGTTACCTTTAGTCTAGAGCACCCTGGTTCTTGGTAATAGATGGAAATGGAAATGTCAGGTGATATAGACCCATGGAAAACAGCTTGGAAAGAAAAGATCTGGATGCTAAGGGTGATTAGACAAGCCAGATTACAGTCTGATAAATGTCTCAAATCAGCATTGCTGCAAAAAGAGGTCTTGCTGTATTTAACCTTGCCTTGGCTTGATTTTCCATGAATCTTACAGAAGTTAGAGAGGGAACTGATAGAGCTGAAAGACATTCATTAGATGAATACCAACCCTATGGAAAGAGTAGGAGTGGGAACAAGGACAGGCTGAGGGCAAATTTGCTCCCATCAGTGAGAGCGCTACTTTTTGGCAAGTCTAGGGATTCAATAAGCAACATAAGGTGAAGGTCAGAGGTACAGTTCATATTACCTTGCTGCTGCTTGGCACAAACACGCTGATATTCTGCTCTCCTATCCTCACCTCCTGTCACATTCTCCAGGTCCTATTCTCTCTAGGTGCTTCTGGAATACAGCTTTTGTATTCTCACACGGTTGTTTTCTAGCCTAGAACTATTTTCCATGATCCAGTCAGAAAAATCTGGGTCTCCTGCAGGACTGTGGTGCCTCTGATCAAGCAGGTGATGGTAACTGGAAATTCCCCTTCCTCTATAGATTGTCTCCCACATCTCAACAGTTTCCCATCACTGCCTCTGCAGTGATCACAGCTCTTGGTAACAAGAGCTACTTGGCTTTATTTTGGATGCTGCTCTGCCTTTGTCTACACTTTCCTTTACAGGAGTTATTCAGACTCTTCTCCTCTGTGGCACTACCTGGTGACACATCCACCTCTCTTCCACTGTCCCAGGGAAAATGGTGAGGGAGGATGCCTTGGAGACCGGGAGAGAGCAAGAAGCTGGTGAAAGACAAAGCAGAGGGAGGCTGGAGGGAGCAGCAACTTGTCCTTCCTGAGAGCTCTGTCAGCAGTCTTACTGAAAGCATCACCTTTGTCACCACCTGGTAGGTCAATTTCTGCCAGATTTAATAGAGATTTCATTCTCTCAGGGTGGAGGCAGGTTTTCCCTGCCAGACACTAATTCTCACAAAGCAAGACAAGTGGCAGATATAAAGTTTGCATTGACAGTCCCATAAAATATCACCAGTTAATAATGGTGATGGATAATATCACCAAATCGTGGAATGACCCACTAATCTGCTCATGATCGTACTGAATCAGTATTAACATCATTAGCATCAATTTTTATTTGGGGAAAAAAACACTAGTATTTTTTGTGGTTCTGTGGTTCTGTGATGCTGATTATTGTGAATGTGTACATTTTTACAAGAATTAAAATACTTCTGATTTTACCACACAGATAAACAAAAATTAGTTGGGCTGTATGGTCAGGAGGTGATGTTTGTAAACTTATGTTTCATTTTTTGAAAGTCTTTCCAAATTCAGATACAGAGTACTTTAAATTTACTTTCATTTTTGCAGGAAGGAATTGCTTTACTTTTTCAGCACATTGTCATTTTGTTTGTTAACAACTTTATTCTGATAGAAGGGTTATAATATAGTGTTACAAAGTTACACAGTTCCTACAGAACACATGTAAGGCATTTTCTTTAACCAACCATGTTGCTATGGGAAGAAACAAAAATATTGTGCCAAGTTCTATCCTCTCCCAGCACAAAGAGAAAATGATGTGTTTGGGTACCTTTAGAATAAATCTGAATGAGACCAGTTTATTGCTTTCTTAATGACACACAGTTAACTAGTAGTGAACTACACATTCAAGTCGACTTCTTCCATGGTATGAAAGTCTCTGTAGTTCCTCAACTACTGTTGAATCTGGCTGGTAGTTGTCTTCCTCTTTACTATGATTCTTTGGGAGCAAATGCCTTCTCAGACAAATTTTTCTCGCATCCACACACACTGCAAGCTCTCTCACATTTCTTTCTTATCAAGGTGTTGTGATCCAGGCTGTTTGCCAAGGGTGAGTCATGAGAGAAGCCCCTCATCCCCCTTGCATTATGAACATCAGTGATTTCCAACTTTTGGTGTTGTATAAGCTGACTCGCAATCTGACCTGAAAACACCTTTTTATCATCAATCATCCCGAGAGATATAAAGGAACTTGAAGGAAGACAGGGAAGAAAGACTATAGAAGGGATAAGATCTTCTAAAGTTACCATCTTGGTGGAACCAAAACCCATGAGCATAGCAGTGATTGCACAGGTACAGCAAGATCAACCAATTGTTATTTGATTGTTGTCTTGTGCAAGAGATGTTGAAGGTGAAATAGAAAGGAATGGAAAGGTTCACAAGTAGGAAAAGGTGGACTTCAACAGCATTGTGAAGAGAGGTTGGCACTGGAAATTGATCAGCTGATAACCTCGAACTGGACAAATGATTAAATTATCATCCCAGTAATTCTAGATGAAAAAAATGTGACCTTATGCAGATGACAAGAAAAAGAAAGATATATTAGCCATAGATGCTTTGGATTATAGCACTTAGAGATTTATATTCCTTTTTGGGGATAGATGTAAGGCAGCTGAGTTATGAAAGTCTGGATGTCTTTCACAGAATTATTTTGTTGAATTTTTCATCTTTTCTAGTGGAATTCAATTCTGTCTTCAGAGACAGCAACTGACAATGCCTCACTGAGATATAATGAGCTTTTTAGCTACACTAGGGATATTGGCTTTTTCAATCCCTCCAATCCAAGAAATAACATTTTAATTCCTTCTACTAGTGCAGAGTATAAAATTTATAGAACTGATTTCAAGCTATAGATACTGTGAATAATTAGTTATAAGCTGCAGTATTGCACAAAATCAACATAAGATTAAAAAAAGAAAGCATAGCTACCTTGAATACCTGAAATATTTGACTTTTTAAGAGAGAACAGCTGCTGTCTGAATGATCTAAATTAAATCATGCTCACTGTAAAATATGTTTTTAATTGAATGATTCTGTAAATAATAATACATGTTTTTGTTTGAACTCACAATGTTTATTGCAGGAACAACATGTAATTTTTGTTAGACACAAATGTGGGAAAGAGAGAAAACTTTTCTTCTGCAGTGATGCCATCTCCAAAAGTTGATTTTGAGAAAACATTTTAGAAAATAACTGTTTATCACTGGTTAAGTTTTAAATAGTTTGATTAATTGTTCAATTCACTTAGGAAGTTGTGCTTGTCTTTACAGTGAAGGAACAGACCTACACAGGAGAAACTATAACTTCGTTGATATTTTTTGAAAGTTTGTGAGGAATAAATAAAAAACGTAAGTTTCAAAAATCTGTATCTTATTCCATAACAAACTGCTCTTCTGTTTGTGTTTCTACATTGCAAACTCTCAAGTCTCCTCCTAGTGCCTTTGACTTCACAAACCTCAATGTAAAAACAGTAAGACAGAAGAGACTACGACCTTTGTTCCCCCTACTCCAGGTCCATCCACAACTCACTGTGTAGCACCATGAGGAAATCCCTGAGGTCACCTTCCAGTACCAGCTGGGACACTGGGAGCAGTTCACTGCAGAGCCCTGTGTGAGTGTGTTGCACTGTTTCCAGGGCCCACCCTGACCAGCTGAGTAGGGGGCTTGCCATGAGTCCCCATCAGTGTCCTCTCCCAGGTGCAGATCTGCACATGCTGCAGGAGGCTGATGTTAGCAGCAAGGCAGTGTGGTGCGGAGCATCTCCACCTTTTGCTTGAAGAAGCGGCTTCCACTCAGCACGAATGACAGCAGGTCCAGACAGCTCAGGGCAGTCAGGCTCAGAAAAAGCTCATTGTAGCTTTCTAACTGGCCAAAATCCCTCACATGCTGTATGTAGTAGGCCCTAAAGAGGTGATAAGGAAGGAAGCAAATTATGATGACCCAGATGAATATCAAGTTTTTCACCTGGGCCCAGAACTCTTGGTGTGACCAGAGGGAGCTGGAAAGTTTTCTCACCACTTTTACGAGGATGAAAATTTGCAGGCCCAAGAGGGCACAAGAAATGCAGAAAACAGCTACAATTATGATGTAGTTCAGGGCTTTCACGCTCTCCTGTTGTAGTTCTTTGTGGAACTTGAAGCATGTTGTATCATTGTATGAGCCTGAGATTCCATACTGAAAGTAAAAGACTGGCACCACAAAGACCATGACAAAGACCCACACGGCAGCGCTTGCTGCAATGGCGTGCAGCTTCCTGTAAAACTCGACTTTGTCCTTCCATTGGAAAAAGATGAGCCACCGGATCACCAGTGTGATCACATAAAATAGGAAGGTCAGGTACATGTGGATGTGCACCATTGCACTCACCATTTTACAAAACGGCATCTTGAATACCCACTTCTTGTTGACGTAATAGTGCAGGCGGAAGGGCATCGTGAAGAGGAGGAGGCCGTGCACAACCACCAGGTTAATGATGGCAGTAGTGGTCACAGACAGAGTGTTCATCTTGACCAGCACAAACAACATTGTGAAGGACCCAATTCCACCTCCAGCAAAGGCGACTGAGTAGACAGTAATCAGGAGGGAACTCATGGTGTTGCTGTGAGCAAAGTCACTGCTGTTCCTTGTCTCTTCAGTCATGTTCCTGAAATCTTCCTTGTACATATTCTAGAAATGAAAGAATACAGAAGGACTAAGATAAAGTTGGAATGAGAGGGCCTACATAAAAAGCAAGCAGTGTTTTCCACCTGGGTCTTGCTCAAGGAATAATCCTGAAATCTCACTGATGGCACCACTACTATAACAGTACAGTAGCTGTAACTAAAGTAGTTTTATCTAAACATCCTTCAGCCTAGAGAAAAAATGGAAGAGAAGGTTGGGCAGAGAAGCTGCTCAGTTCTCAAGACATTGCTAACCATACCCTGGAAAACAAGCATGAGTCAAATACATGGGAAGAAAAGATCCTTAGAGAAATTACACAATTGTGGTGGTTTTGTGCTGTGTTACTAGTTCTCCTCTCTTTTGAGCATCTGCATGCTTTTACAGTGAATATCAGAGATCTTGTTTGAATTCTGCTGCTCATTCATCAGTTTGTTTATTTGCAGCATGAATCTGTCCTTCCCAGAGCCTGATAACAACCACATGTTGCTCAATGAAAGCTACAACTTTTGTTTGTTACAGAGAGCTAAGTTTTGCACACACTTTTTCTTCTCCATGGACAGTTTATCTGAGTAAGAGATTAAACACCATGGATACCCAGACCAGGAGATCCTGCTCAGATCCTGCCAGATCAAGTAGTGTAGGCAGTGCTGTCCTGGTGCTCAGGGCCATTTCACATCTTACATGTAGTTACTGGGTGTTACAAAATGGGCTGTTAGAAAACATTGTGAAAGGACATCCTGGGTAAGTGTAAATCAGCCTGCCTGGCACAAACAGAAGCTAGAAGCAAGTTAATAGTGAGTTTAATATGTATGCAACACATTTTTAATATATTACTCTCTCAAAGAGAGATTATAAATAATTCTTATAATTCTAAATTCAGTTTCTGGTAGGATTTTTAAGTACTACGAGATCATATCAGAGGGGAAGAGTTCAGGTAGGGTGTTAACCTGAAGCATATTTGCATCTATGTAAATGTCCAGAGGATGTCGAGACTACAGTCACAGAAAAGAAGCAGGGAAAACTGCTGGGCTCTGTATTATCCCAGTTATACTGCTACTGCTACCTGAACTCTAATTTAAAACTGACTCTGGTATGTCATCTATTCCACCAGTGAATCCTACAAAACAAGAGGGGTTTTTCCCCCAGTTGAGTTTTTGTGATTTTTCATTTAATACTTCAATGTTTTTAACTTCAGAAAGCAGTTCCTCAATCTCTTTGTATGAGTGGTGTTTCAGCTTATTTTCATTTTTATTAGGTAGCACATACTGCCAAAATTTGGGAGGGGAAAAAGTTTTTTTAGCAGTCCTCTGTTTTTATGGAAAAGAGGAGAGGCCTATACAGTTTTATAAACTAGTTTTGCTAATAGTGGGGAATGAATATCTGTCATGCACCCCAGATGTTTTGTGTTGTTTCTTAGCAATATTTCTAAGCACTTCGATCCTTCTTGTTGGCATTGCTGACCTTTCCTGTTTGATCCTGCATTTCAGAGTTATGTGGACCACTAGTTCTAGTGCATTAGGAGAAGTAAAATGGGTTGCAATGAAAGAGCTTTTTCTCGAAGTCAAGGCAGATTGGCACACTGCAGTTCTTGCATCAGAAACTGTGCAAGTTCCTTCCAGCTCTGTTCTCATTTCTGAGACATTGCATTCCAGCCTCACAATCATGCAAGTCAGGAGGGATTAGCAATAGCTCTTCATCTGTTTCTCCAAGTTTTTAAGCTTTAATTTGAAAAGATGTCTCTAAAAAAGTGGCATTATCACACTGTTTTGATTTAAAATGCATATTTAAAGTTTAAAAGTTTTAGAAGTGCCACAGCCCTAAAGGCAACATGCTGGAAATGTGGGTTGGTGTCAGCAGCCCCAGCAGCAAAGCTTCACTTGGAGAGGAAGAACCCCCCATGGTCACCTTTTGGAGCCCAACAGTGAAACTTGAACTGAAGGCAGTAAGAACTGATAACCAGAAGTCAGATAACTGATATTTTCCTCAGACACTCCAATTAAGGGGGCAGCAAGAGACTTGTTTCTGTCTGCAAATAAACAGCTGAGGCACTGAAGTGCAGGTTTCTGCAGAATTTTGTGCTCATTGTTAAATCCCTACCTTGGCAAGATTCTGCAGGGAATGTCATTTTCATTAATCTTCCAAGAAAAAAGCTACCAGCAGCTATGATAGGAGATTATCAGCTGCCCAAGATTACAGGCATCCCACCGAAATATCATTGCGTGATGAATACAGAGTATAGCATGATGTAGGGGATGTTTCACACAGGAAATGTTGCTTTCTGGTGAAATGAGGTTTCCTATTGTAATAGCATTCACAAAGCTACAACCTACTGACCTGAAATTTAGCTAACAAGTCGTTTTGCCAGAATTTAGCAAGAGGCACATTGAATGAGAATTAATATGGGTCTTATAAGACTGATTGATTATGTGACATAAGGCTATATATTGAGCCTCTCTGGAAACATGAGCTATAGAAGTCTCCAAGAGCTGGAAAATAGCTCACAGCAGAGAAGGAACAACAGAAGAGATCACTGAGAATGGTATCAAGCTGTCTAAGAAATTATTTTCCCCTATGCTGCTTAGCCCCTTGCCAATGTCAGCTGGTGTAAGTTCTTTCTGGCTGTAACGGTACTTCAGTACTTGCTTTGGTACTGAATTTGGCTTGCTTAAAACTAGGTTTTAAGTAATCTGATCATTATCTTACATTTTATAGACGGGTTGTACCCAGGACAAAGAGTTACAGTTCAGCCTCATCCCTTCTTGCTGCCCCAAGCAATGTCTGAAGCACCAAGTTGCTCCTCCAGGAATGCCTTTGCAGCTTTGTCTCAGCCAGGCAGATTCCCTTCGTGCACATTAATTTTAGCTCTTGACATCTGTAAGAACAGAAGGAGCATGGCGAGGGCTTATCTCATTGCACATCTGAAGCCAGAGAGTTGCTCCTTGAGGAGCTGTTCTTGTTTCTGTGCCTTCCTACCCACTCTAGCAGCTGCAAGTTCAGTGATACTGCTCAAGTCTTGGAGCAAGGTTTGGTCTCCCTCTGTATTAAGCCTCTCATCACTTGGCTAAATTTCTGCTGGACATGTACCCTGAAAAGCCAAGAGGCAATAGTGGGCACCACTTCATTTGAATGCCACATCCAGTGCCAAGGATTTGGGGACAATCACAAAAATGGCTCTGTTTTAGTCTGACAAAGGAGGTAGGTTGCCGAGAGGCCAGAGACTGAGTTCTTTTGGAGATACGATCAGAATAAAGATTCCTGTACTTTCAGGATTCATCAGTTGTCAGTGTGGATAAGGTCATCACACTCATTTCTTGTGACTGACTGTGCAGCACAGTCTACAAGACTTTCCTGGACTGCTTTCTTCAGGCCAGAACACATCAGGATGCTCCATGCCTGGCAGTGTTCCGGGCCAGGCTGGATGGGACTTCGAGCAACCTGGTCAAGTGGGAGGTGTCCCTTCCCGTAACCAGGCAGTTGGAATTAAATGATCTTTAAGGTCTCTCTCATCCCAAACCATTCTGGGATTCTATGATTTATGAAAACACTTTGATCTCTGTCAAAACTTTCCAAGTGAAAAATATTCATTTCGACCTTCAGGAACTTGTTTCTCTTTTATGTTAGTGTTATTTATTCTACTATTAAACAAAAACAAAAAACTCCCAAACAAACAAAAAAGAACCATATTTCTGGACAGAATTTGTACAGCCTCAGCTTCCAGATATTTTATGTGCTTCTGGTTCTGCCTTTAGATTTAAAAACATTTTGTCAAATTTTGACTTCCTTTATAGATACCTGGTGATAAGCAGAGATAAGAGACAGAAGATATTTATTTTCTCTTAATTCCAGTCATACCTGTGGCTCCTCACAGTCATACCATTAGGCTCCTATTTGGTTCTTAAATGAACAACTTTGCATTTAGCAATGGTAAAATGCATGTTGCTAGTTTGCACCTGACTTTAGCAATCCAGATCAGCCTGTCACTGGCTTGTTCCCTTCACTGCATGCCATTTCCCTAACCAGGTCCATGAGTCACCATAATATCAATATTATATCAATACATCAATATATCAATTACACCAATATTATATCAACGTACTAAAAAAGCCCACCTCGTTATTCAGAAATGCTGATACCCTTACAATCTGCCAAACGGTGAGCTCTAATTTGTGTAACAAGTGTTTGCAAAATTTATCCCCTCATACACATTTGCTGAGAGACTGGCAGGCTTCACACAGATTTTCATGTGTTCTGACATTTGGGTTCTGCAGAAGAAGCATTTGAAGCCTGCATGCACCCAACTGAGAAGTTTCATTTGAATTTGGAGGGGAAAAAAGTTCGGTTCAAATAAAAGATTTCTATTTTTGACAGACTTAATAAAGTTGAGAAATCAGTGTTTGTCAGAACTGTCATTTCTGCACTGAACTAGACTAGGCTGGAGAAAGTGCAAAACACAATTTTTTTAACAGAAGTTTGCATTTAAAATCTGCATTTGTTTCACAGATATCCTCATTTGGTCTCAGAGATGTTTTCTGTTAAGGGCATAATAATTGTATTTCAATTTGCTCTAATTCCATGCTCTGATATGGTAATGTAGGCTATGCCACTAGAATAATTGCAGAATTCTTTTTATTTCAAAATAATCACACATACCTGAAGTTCGAAGTATAAGAATCTGCTTAGTGGAAAACATTAAAAATACAAAAAATATGAAATATCAAGTGCATGTTTAAATTTAGACATTGGCTTTTTCCAAACAACTTTTAGTGAATCCTCTCACTCATTCTGTACCTCATTGACTCATGTTTTGCAGGTGTGTGATACTTTGTAGTTTAAATTCAGTCTATTGAAGAACAAACGGGATGGAAAAACATGTTGGGTTAGTTCTCTTTCATTGAAGATTTTCACTATTTTTACACAGAACAATGGCAACCTCGAAGTCTTCCTAAAAATCATCATTTACCTCCCTAGCTGTACCTTAACAGGGAGGACAAACCCTTCTGGACTTTATAGAGATTGGGTGATATCAAACAAACCTACAAAGATGGGGGAAAACAAACTGCATTGCTTCCCAATTTTAGATGACAGTGAAGAACTACAGGGTAACAATATGAAAAAAGAATGAAGCAATGTTTTCCTGTACTATGAAATTATAAAACACGAAGAGAAAACAGTAGTGCAGAAAAGCTTTAAAATGTGTTCAAAATAAAACAAATAGACAATTGATATGCTTTTCCTAAAGTTGTAAACGTTCTTTTAAAAGCTTTGCAAACCAAGGCTTTTGTTCATTCTGTGTATACTTACAGATTAGAGTTTCTCTCTGCTCTTCAAGTGTTGTTTACTTGGATCTTCATTTTATGCAAGCTCTAAGAACAAAAAGCAAAAAGCCTGATATTTTAAAGAGTCATTGCCTTAGTTCCTTCTTTGAGCCTATGACAAAACAATAACCTTGAAGTTCAACGATGTGAGGGCAGGGCTGCCCATGAGCATACAACCTTGAGAAGAATTTTAATTGCATCACAAGATCCCTTAACTTACAACTTCTTAGCCAGAAGAGATCTTCAAAGCCTCTCATTTCTGAATAGTCACATTCTACTACTGCCTGAAATGATAAAGCATACACACAGATGTGAGCCCCACAGGTCACAAAGACATGTGTTTGGAAAAGTTATTCCCCAGAGTGGAGGGGATGATATGAAAGAATGTTTTGAGAAAACAGGGTAGGACAAGAGCAGAGTATGATCTAGACTGTAACTGACAAGGTGGGTTTGGATGTGGTTAGAGACACTAAAGTGAAAGGGATAAAATCGAGCTCACCCTACAGCCCAGCACCACGGCTCAGCTCTGCTCAGTATCTGTATCTTGGTACATGGTGCCATTGCTATGCCTGTACAGTTCTAACAAAAGGAAACTAGGATATTTTACTAAAAAAAGATCAGCCACGCCAGTATCAAAGGTCCATCTGTGACAATGGTTGGCTGTGTGGTGTGTGTGGTAGAAGATGTCTTACTGAGGGACTGAGTCTCTGTGAGGGGTCTGTGCAAGGTCAATTTTGCCCTTCTGCAGGCTTAATGCCTCTCTGTCAGAACACACTGTTATGTTTGAGTATAATGGTTTTGAGAGCACTGGTGTTGACATACAATATTTACATATATTCTTACATAAGAACATTTTAACTGACTACATCCTGTTGCTTCACATTGGGTTAAAAAAACACAACGGAAGTGCTGTTTTGTGGTACTTCACAACAGACTGGTGTGTGATGGAGGTTGTTTGCATTTCCCAATTTTAGCAGCAGCCGACAGCTGAAGAACTGTTCAAATAATACTAAAAAGTGATCGTAATAATAATGCTTAACTCCTACCTAGTACCTTTCTGCAGCTAATCTCAAAGTTCTGCCAAAAGGCATTACACAGTACTCTCCCTGTGTTACAGCTAAACAGCTGAAAACTGTGACAAGGATCTATCTTAGATCTAAATCTAAGATATCTTTAAATCAAGACCTGTGCCTTCTCAAGTTAGTATTGTTGTCTTGGCTTCTTCTAGGTTTTTGTTCTAGAATGAATATATCCCAACTGTTAGTGGTAAGAAAGGCAAGGTATCTTAAACACCTTCAAGTAGTATCAGTATGTGGGTTTTTAAGTTATATAATATTTTTGATACATATAATAAGTTAAACATAAATTAAAACATAAGTAATCTATCTAATATTGATATGTACAGTGGATATAATAATTATATCACATATAAATTATGTAATTTTGTTGATAAATAAAAATGTTGTTTTCCCCCAGTCATAACAGAGTTTTCCAAATTAACTTCTTTCTATATGTTTACAGTTGGCAAATCTTCAATCCTTTCATCCAAGATTAAACCACAGTATGCTTTGGGACAGACACCCTCATTATCTTTGTTGGTCTTAAATTTGTAGTTAGTGTCAAGCTCTTGATAGATGTAGAATGCTTAATATAAATTCATTTTTCCTGCTAAATTGATGCAATGTAGCCTAAGATTTAGCAACAGCATGTATAATGGATTCCAGAATGGTGTGTTTAGATTTTCAACAGTAACATACTGAGCTGGTGGCAGAATGTGATCACTTTAGAGCATCACCAGTTGAATTTAAACACAGATGCTAGAAATGCACATATTTTGTAAGCTTTGAGTAACTGCTGATGGTTTTAGCAACACCCTAAAAATCTAAAAGCGTTTTGCACAGTATCATCGTACCACCAGGATACACAGGCATCCTGCTGGTATTGACCATCACCCAGTGTGAGTTTGCATTATAGCAGCAGCTTCATGAGTCAAGGTTCTTTAAAAATAGATTAAAGTCTAGGCCAGATTTCCAGGCCTACTTGTCTTGAGACCTGATTAGCATCAGGGCACCTTTACTCTGGATTATGTGAAAGGTCCTTGAGTAAAGAGAACCATCTCCTTTATGCTCAGGCATAATAAATGCTGTTAGTGATTTTTCAGCTGTTCCAAAGTTAGAGTTGTACATAGCATAACCATGGCAACCCAGGGGTTTTGTTTTTCTACATTTATTGTGCCAGCACTCAAGGATTCAGAGTGCTAATCCAGAAGTGGGCTATACAGGATGGTCAGGAAGTGTGCAGTTGTGGTGGTTGGGTCTTCTGGAAAACTCCTCCTTTTCTTATGTACGTGAGTGAAAGCAAAAAATAACATCCCCCCAAACACCTGAAATTCACTGTGGGGAACTTGGTTCTTAGTTGTGGGTGAAGCTTGAGCGACAGTCCTGAAAACACTGAACTGATGTGGATAACGGAGCACAAGGGAAAGCATCATCCACTATATTTTGTGCTCCCTACAAAAAGCCCAGATCTGCTCATAGTCCCTCCTAGTGTCAGCTATAGGCCTGGTCCTAGTGTGTAAGACTGGCTGATCAGTTATTAAACTGTAATTGTGACAGATTATTTGCAATGTATTATTAAGTAAAAGATCAGCTGCTGTTATGAAGAACTGAAAAGCGGTATGTGATAAGAGAGGTCAACTTTTAGCTGTTATCAATAAATTCATAATTTTCACTAATATTTTCAGCAGGCCATACTATTTCAAGCACCTGAATAGAAATATATTAATTATCTAGAAAAGAAAAATATTCAGTATCAATATCAGCCAAAAACATTTTGTAGATAATAGGTTTCTTAAAATGTCTCTATCTGGGTTCTGAAGCAGTTGATTTGTGGCTGTCACCCAGGCAGTGCAAGGTGTCCTACAACTAAAAAATACTGCCTTTGACACATCTGAGAGAAGTATAGTAAGGAAAATGTGACTTGCAATTCCTTGGTTTACACACATTTGCACAGAAGAGATATAAACTCAAGCTTCTCTGAAAAGTGAAAATACATCTTGTAGCCAGCCCCTAGTTTCTTTTTCTAATTTAGGGGAAAAAATTCTCACTTTGTAAGTTACTATCCCTGGGCATTATTACTCAAAATAAATTTGCTCAAAAGTACCTGAGGCGAAGTGTTGGGGAGAAAGTCCATTTCCCCTTCAGTTTGTTTCATTACCTTTTCCTCCTATGGAAATGTCCAAATTGCACCTCATTTCATGTTGAAGTATAGCATGTCAATAAAACTACCTCAAATTTCTATTCAGGTCTTACCAGAATCCAGATCTTTTAACATAAAAGTACTGAAAACAACCCAAAATCTAAGTCCACATCCAAATCTGCCATATTTCTTCTTTGGTAATAAGTGTAGGAGGGATCACAGATCCAGAAAGCAACTGTTCTAACCCTAATAGCACTAGTAATTTGCCCAATTTTCCCCACACCTCCTTCTCTTTTCTACTGGATTGTGGTTTGGCTTCAGTGTTTGTCACTGTGGATGGCAGGAGAAATCAGAACTCGGTACAAAAGGTATCTGTTCAGACTAAATGGACTTTTTTGAGAAGCTGTCTTACTTATATGTGACAACTGCACATTTCTAGTAGTCTATCACCAACTTTAGTATTACTTCGTTCTGCAGGATTTTACTAGTTCATATCTGTTGCAAGCCAGTAGATTTTTGGGGGGATATGCCTTTCATCAGGAATCCAGCACAGCAATTCACTCATTACGAGAGATTTTTCTCACCAGGGTTAAAAAAAAATGGAGGAGGAGCTGATTGACAAGGAGATGCATTATTCCTGCCATAAGTATGGCATTAAAGTGCAGAGAAGGAAATTATATATGCAGAACCATGCTAATTCTATATGAATATATGCCTCTCCAAAAGGAAAAAAATCTTTCCCTGCACCCTGAAAAGACAGTGCTCATCCTAAAATTTGTTTGAACTCCATACTAGTCTCTCACTAATCGCCTGCTGAGGTAGGCAGCTTGTTGTAAGGAAGAATGTATTTTTAAAAAAGATTACAGCATGAGTCTATTGCTACTCGTCCTCAAAATGTTTACTGCAATTCCTAACAATGTTTTATTTTCAGATTGTTTATTTAATTTGATTTCTGACTGGAGAGGTAATGCAAACTCTATCATCAGATGCATGGAAAAAATCATTTTACTAATGATCACCTTCATGCTGAATATACTCATCCAGATATTTCTGATCAGCATAGCTAAAGGCTGCACAACAGAGTGAGGTGCTGTATGCACACAAGTACTCTGTCACACCAAATTGTTTGGGCTGAAATGGTTCATTTTTCGGTTAAATCTGGAGGTTTCCATTCTGAGCAAAAGATAAGCATTTGTGTTCAAGTAAGATCTTCAGTGCATCTGCCAAAGTGTGAAGCCAATTGTGTGAGCACTAAGCCTATACTGATGCATTTTTTAAGACTTTTGCCTATTTGAAGTTCAGCTAAAATATTTAAGGATGCTGCTAAACATCCCAGCCAGGAGCAGCTGTAGAAACACCTATGGTAAGTGCTGCTGTTCTGGGCTGTGGCAAGAATACCCACACCCACACTTTGTCCCACTGTCCCCCTCATGTGCTTTCTCTTAGCCTCTCTCCCTATTTTGTTGATACAGGAGTCCACAGAAAATTTTGGGCCATGCTGCTTGTGGACATAATGCTATCCTGCCAGTCCAAATATGCTTATTTTGTTTTGGAGTGCCCTGTGTTGTGGTATTGTACTGGGTCCCTATTTTTTGTTGGTCTTTAGACCTACCTATAAAACTGTAAACAATAAATGATCAAATAGTAGGACAGTGATGTGGCCTTTAGCTTCTTAACAGGACTTTGTTAGATTGGTCATAGTAACATTAGACCCATTGCTTCTGGTTCTCAAGTTATCACAGTAAGGACTAATTTCTTCAGATTAAAAATAACCCCGAAAAGCTTTCCTGTTGATATCAGTGAACATAAGAATTTGGGGAGATTAAGAAAATAAAGTATGCAGTTAATGTGTTTAATTGTGCTACTGAAATGGAAATGAGAAGGATCAACTCACAGAGGAGAGACTTCTATTGCTACCTCTCTTTTCTCTCTGCACCATCAGTCAGGGTCATCACTAAAAGTGATTTGATGATTTCTACAGCCCTCATGGTGACAAATGTCACCATTTACTGCTAAGTACCTTTAGCACAATCTAAATAGATAAAGCAATACCTATTTTGCATCCACTCCAGATTTTCCTTATGCCTCTTACTTTGACTAAAACTTTTCCCCTTAATTTCACTTAAGAAGAAAGATTTCACTCTGTTCAGTGAGCTGACAATAAAATAATGAATTCTTTATCAAAAGCTATCTCCACTTAATTTTCAGATTCAGTTTCCCCTATACAAGTTAGTGGGCATCTGAGCTCATTCCATTCCCACACCTAAGATTATCCTCACGTGAACTTAATTTCAGCTGTATAATAGAGATCTCTTCTAGGTTAGGAAGAAGTTCATTAGACTGGTAAGAGGTCCCAGCATTATATTTGTCATGCTTTCTGAAGTTTTTTTTTCTGGACTTTTTGTTTCAGATTCAGAAGCAGCCTGCACATGTTCTTTTAGGGGTAAAAGGGTAAAATTCATGCTTTCTTTCTGTATGGCATCGGCAAAAGAAGATATGCATGTCAACATGTCAGCCTAAGGTATATGTGTGCAATTGAGAACCCAATGCTCTGCAGAAATATCTAAGCTGGCTTTATATAGGCAGCTGGTGATAAATCTCTGCTGGCGTGACACTCCCTCTAATCAAATTTATTCCAGTTTTCCAGGCTTAGAGGCTTCAGTGCTTCAAGCTAGTTTTCATACCACTGCATGATTCTGCAGAAAGTCATGTGCACGTCCCAGTCTGTGTCTTTTGTGACTGTTGAATCTTAAAAAACATCCAGGTCGGCATGGACTTCTGGAGATTTTACAGTCAAAAAAGCCATGCTGTTGAAAGCAGGGCTGTAGACTGAGTTATCCAGAGTCCCATCTAACCGAGCTTTGAATATCTCCAGTAGGGGAGATTCTGCCACTCTGAATTTTTCAGTGTCTGTCTTGGAGAAGGAAGACAGTCTGGGCACAACATCCCAAGTATGGCCAAACAGGTGGTAAGTGGAGTGGAATAATCATATCCTTAACCTGCTGACTGGGTTCTTGCTGATACAGCCCATGACAAGGTTTCATGGGCTGAGCTGTGTGAATGTCTGAGAGTGTCAGAGATGGTGTCCAGAAGTACCATAGTGAAGGCAGACCTGGAAACCCTCTAGGAGGGGGACTTGTGGTGCTCAACATCTGGAAAATTTACTCATTGTGAAAGAATATCAAAGCCTAAGAGAAAGCCAGTAGAAGCACTATGGAAATTTCCTTCTTATTCTTTGTTTAAAGATTGATTGTCAAAACCAATAACACTTTGCCTTACATTTTCTGTTAATAAATTAAATTTCAGAGAGGATTATGAAAGTGTGGATACTATTGTAAAAGGAGCGCAGGAGCCCTTTCTGCAATGCTGACTCCCAAAATACACTTTTAATTACCTTCTACTTTGTTTCCACTGATTGCACAAAATCTGACATTCACGACTAAAAACCCTTAGCACTTTTAAATTTCCTGCTGTCATGTTTCCTCCCAGCTTTGCTTTAAGCTTACCTCTCACCAGGAACAGTTAAGCTTCATCCAGAGCTGCAGCCTTCTCACTTGAATTTAATAGTATTTTCCTCCTCCTCCCCAAGGTGAGGGGTAAAATACTCCTTCCTGTATGTCTACTCCCAGTACCTCTGCTGAGTGCCTTTTCAGCACTTCCCTAACTGCTCTCCAACAGCATAGCTGGAGACTCACCTCGCTCTGGAAAACTCCTGGACTTTGGAGAGAAGTGCTGCTGAGAAACTGCAATTGCAAAACAGCTCTGTGTGCTTCCTCAAGTGTCACTCATCATGAACCACAAACAGCTGACAAATGTGATTGGACCAGTTGTTATCGTGTTGCCTTATCAAGTTTGTTGATGTGGGTTTGTTTGGGGGTTTTGTTTATTCTTACTCTGTTCGATGTAAGTTAAATACTTCCAGTCGTTGCAAAATGGATCTTCTTGCAAGTAATTACATGTGCAAAGAAGGACTAGTCAGACTGAGAGTGAACATCACCTGGGAGTATGTTTGTAGTCTTGTTTGTGGATATATAGATACAGATGTTTTTCTACTTTTGCTCTCGAGAGCATTTGTTCAGTTGCTCAGATAACACCTGAGAGGTGAATATATTGATATGAGAGCCCTTTCAGGACCTTTCCTCACGATATATATATAATATACAGTGGTAACAACCCTGAAGCTGGGCAGCTTGCAAGATCAAAAGCTTTCTGGTGCTCCTGAAATGGTTCTGTCTCATTATCAAACAGCAGTCTTTCAGAGAGATGCGAGTATCCACTCTCCATGTGCTTTTTGTATACTGCAGTCTTTTTATAGATTAAAAGCATTGCCTCAAACTTTTTATAAATTAAGAGGATATGGCTTGTGAAAAGAAGAAGTTGTGGAAGAGATTTGCTATGAGATATTTTGATCCTTTTTAAAATACACTGTTGGCTCGATTCTTAATTTATACATCCAATTATATTTTATAATCCAATTTATATATCTGCTACCTGAAATCTATCAGAGCAACATAGATACATGCTAAGGTGCTAGTATTCCTTTACCTCATTTAATTCCAAAATGTCATTCTTTATCAATGGAATAACAGAATAGCTGCTAAACCTGGCCATGCAACAAGTAGCAGAATAGGACAAACTCATATTTGATTTCAAAATCTTGAAGTTACATTCCCAGGAGCTTCAGTATGAATAATAAAAGTGTTCAGAATAAGGATGTTCTCTTTCTTCTAAATTAAGGGCATATGCTTGGGGACTTCTAAATCCAAAAGCTCATTAAATGTTCTGTCCTATCACTGTATTAAGATTCTACGAGATAAAAAGCAATACTTTGTAGAAAATATAATACTTTCCCTAGCAATGCTGAATTGCCTTTTTCAGGGTTTAATAAGGAAATTGTTGCTCCCATAACTGGTTGAGTTTAGAAAATATTCTTGTAAGATTTTAGTGATCTGCAAACTTACCAGTTCAATGTGAAAAGGACATAGTAATACCTTTCATCAAATAAAAAGTACAGGAATATTTTCCACTACACCCAAATGCAAAAATTAAAAACAGTGTTGAATTTGTCTCAACTGTGTAATAGTCTACTATATAACATGCTATGAAGGTAAAACATAGCAATTTTTTCAGAATTGCTTAATGAGTCTGCTACTGAATCAGAATTAGACTACTTTTCACCTAATGTTGTGCCTGCATTTTGCCTTTCAGTAACAATGAGGAAGGCTTTCAGAACAAAATTTCTCACATTAAATTGTGAAATCCAGTAATCTCACTGTTGCCTCAAGCCAAAAGTGGCTATAAGTTTTCAAGAAGCTGCTCATCCTCAGCACTTATATGAACTATTAAATATTCCTGAGACTGATTCTTAGAGAAGTAAATTTGCATTTTCTCTGGGAATGTAGCTCTATCAATTTTTTTTCAAGACTGATCTTTTTGCAGTCTTAGGATATAGGATATGGTCTTCTGAATCTTATCTGTTTTAATCCATCATTCAAAGCAGGGCCAGCTTATTTCAGGTTGCTCAGTGCCAGGTCTGGTGTAGTTTGAGTATCTAAAAAAGTGGAGGGCACATCGTGTACAGGCCCTAGTTCCAATGTTCAACCACTCTCAATATAAATGTATAAATTTTTTTTGATATTATCTAACTGGAATTTCTCATGCTGCACCTTAAATCCATTTCATCTTTCTCCATAGGCAAATGCCCTGAGAACTGTACAGGTCCATATTTTTCTACTACCTCTCACGAGGTAGTTGCAGAGAATAATAAAATCTGTCTGTGAATTTTTTAATGCAGGCCAGGATGTGGTTGGCCTTAATTTTTTTTTTTTTTAATCTTTGTTAATGACATAAAGGGATCAAATGCATCCTTAGCAAATTTGCAGATGACACCAAGCTCAGTGGTGCAGTTGACACACCTGAAGAATGGGATTCCATCCAGAGGGACCTGGACAAGCTCAAGAAATGGGTCCATGGGATTCTTAAAGACCAAGAGCAAGGTGCTGCATCTGGGTCAGGGCAACCCCCAGTACCAGCATAGACTGAGGGATGAACAGAGTCAGAGCAGCCCTGCCAAGAAGGACTTGGGGTGCTGGTGAATAAGAGGCTGGACATGAGCTGGCAGTGTCCACTCACAGCTCAGAAATCCAGACACATCCTGGCTGCATCAAAAGCAGTGTAGCCAGCAGGGCAAGGCAGGTGATTCTGTCCCTCTGCTCTGCTCTGGTGAGCCTCCTCCTGGAACACTGCAATCCCAGCACAGGACCTGTGCTGGGGACATGTTGGACCTGCTGGAGCGAGTCCAAACTGGTGTAGCACTCTCCTGTGGGGAAAGGCTAAGAGAATTGGGATTGTTCAGCCTGGAGAAGAGTGACCTAAATGTAGCTTATGTAGCTTTCCAGAGAGGCTACAAAAAAGATGAGGATGGACTTTACACAAGGGTATGTAGAGACAGGACAAGGGGCAATGGCTTTAAACTGAAAGAGGTCAGGTTTAGATTTGATATTATGAAGAAACTGATTACTGAGAGGGTGAACTGGTTGCCCAGGGAAGTTGTGGATGCCCCATTCCTGAAAATGCTTAAGGTCAAGTTGCATGGAGCTCTTGCAAATTAGTCTAGTGAAAGGCGTACCTGTCCATGGCAGAAGGGTTGGAAATAGATGATCCTTATGGTCCCTTCTATCCTAGGCCATTCTGTGATGTTATGACTCTATGATTCTATAATTCTTGGTTGCCAGGCCTCAAGTTTAACTTCTTTACCAGGTGCCCTCTGGTTCTTTTCTGCAAACCTGTTTTCTATACAGGCAGTGCCCAGTCCATACTGTTTCATGCTTTTATTCTCTCCCAGCTGCAGGGCTTTGAATTTGCCTTTGCTGACTCTTATGAGGTTCCTGTGAGCTATTTTTCTAGCTTGTCCAAGTACTCCTGAATGCCCCTGATGCCTGCCCTTGAGTCTACCAGCCACCTGCTCTTACATCATCCTTCGACTTACCAAGCCTGCACTCTGTCCCACCAGCCAGGTCGTTACCACATGTTGAATATTTTTGAACTCAATACCAGATGAGAAATTTTGCTATCATCTGGCCACCAGTTGAGCTTCATCCATACATCCCAACCTCTTTAACCTAGTTAGCCAGCCAATTTTCTACCCAACTTACCGTCACCCATCTAAGCCATATCTCACTAATTTGGTTATAACGATACCACGGAAATAGTATGGACTATACAATAGTCACACAGTAGTATGAAACCTCACCACCATGTCCATCTTTTGCATCACAGACTGACAGCCCTGTTGCAATATTTCCCAGGGCTGCATCCCTACAGGTACAGACATGTCTGTGCTTCTTCCAGAGTAAAACCTTCCCTCAGGTAGGCAGTAAAATATATAGCAGATAACACCTGTTGCTTATCTGTTTGATTTTGGGAGTAATTTTTTTGCCATGGCATGATCACATGCCAATAAATCATACCAGAAACCAGCCTTTAAGTACGTCCTTAATCTTTACAAGGAAAACTGCCTAATTCATACTATCACTTTCAGAGAAAAGCAACAGAACTGTACAGATTCATGAAGAGAGAGAAAAAAAATTTAGCAAATATGTAGCCACTACAGCATTTAACTCCTGTGGTTTTTTTGGTCTCAAGTTCTTTTCTCTTGTGTGCAAGTAGGGTCTTACAACACAGCAGAGTGAGGATTAAGGACAAAGGATGGAGCAAAACAATGGAGCAAAATGGGACAGAGTATGGAATTAAGTGTGAAGACAAGGTCATTGTAATCAAAAGAACAGACCTGCACATCCTGACCATCTGTCTGGCTTTCATGCTCTTTCTCACTCCTTCCCAATCTTATTCTTTCAAATGAGAAATATTTGACCTTTTTCAGCTTGACAGCAGCAACATTTGAAGGTCAAAAGCATATGAACATGATAAGGCATTCTCCTAACTCCTAGATGGCTGCAGAAAGTTGTCATAATCAGAACAACATCAGAGCTGGGAAGTTGCCACTTGAGTTATCATTGCCTTTCTCTAGCATCCAGAAACTACACATTAATGGACCAGAAGTTCAAGCCAACATGTGTTTGATATGCCACACCACAGACTGGAAAACCCTTTCAATATCCTATAATTATGTCAGATGCACTGTGAAGAAGAAAATACTAGCCAAAGGATTCAAATAGCTTGTGTCAGTAAGTCTTCAGCTAAATGGCTTCTAGTATCTCTTTGAGCAACAAAGAGTAGGGGAGTAGATAAGACTTTGAGAGACAGAAACAGAAATTGCTCATTGTGGCTTTATCAATCCAGGGATATTTTGTGAATGAGCAATACAGGACAGGCTGCAAGGAGACTGAGGAGTTTAAGTATCAAGATTTTGGCCCAGCTTACAAGAGAGATGTCTTTAGTGATATGTACAAATTTTCTCTATGTTCATAGACCTGACCAAATGCATTCAGTACACATGATAGGTGCTTGTTTTCATCAATTTTTTTAGTATTTTCTCTTTTTTTTTTTCCCTTGGAATCAAAGTTCAGTGATACAGCTATAACTATTGGTCTCTCAACCAGATGTGCAGATTACTTAAACAGTGAAAAAAAATTGAAATTCTTCAGAAAATCCAATGAATTGTCTTCCTAGATGAAAAATTGTGAATAATTCCTGGTAAAATAGAGCACAGTTGATTTTAGCTGGCCTTCACTAGCCAGAAGAGGCATGGATCTGTTTCACAAATAGTTGTTGTATTCTTCCACAAGACAAAAGACCAGCATGCAGTGGTTGAGAGCAGCTGCTCAAGCCTTGAATTATCCACCTTGGCAATGAATTCCCTGGAGGGTTTATCATAGAAATTATAGAAAGGCTTGTGTTAGAAGAGACCTTAAAGGAAGGGACCTTTCCAAAAGTGCAGGTTGATATGCTTTTTGCTGCAATTTCTTAAGGACAACGTTGTTTGCTTGTGCTATGCAGTGCTGTGCAAAGAATGAAATACAAACCAAACTTTGCTTCTGCTATTGCGGTGGCCAAGTTTGGAAACAAGTTTGGCTGTGGGCAGAGAGAACCAGTTTTGAGGCAACAACAATCTATATTCTGCTGTTTGGCTTTTCCAGTGCAGTTAATCAGTGGAACGAGGTCAAGCTCTTTGGTCAGTGAGAAGAGGGAAGCAGCTTAGACACACAAAAGGTAGATTAGATAGTAGAAACAAGAAACTGCTCAAAGCAAGAGATATATTCTGAAATTTTAGAGCATGTGCTGTAGAAGTGTGTGACTTACTTTGACAAAGCAAACTGGAAATGCAAGGAACTCCAAAGCTTTTTCTGTTGAGGTTACTTTTTGTCTGTCTCCTCCTCTGGAACAACCATGGAAGTCTTGGTCTGCTGGGAGGGTTCCTAGTCTTAAGCTCTGGGACATGCCCTTGGGAACTGTCTGAGTTGAAAACATAATCCAAGCAAGGCATAAAAATATACTATTTTTATTCCAGTTCAGATGCTGGTATGTGGTTTTCATGGTTGTCAAATCTAGCCTAAAAAGCCCCCCAGAAAACCAACAGGAAAATCAAGTGTTTTCAACCACATGGAAGAGAAGCCAAAGTACTTTAAGCACTGTGTCTACCAAAACAAGATGCAGGTATCCACTGTCTGAGCATTCATGGCAGACATCCTTCTCTAAGCAAACAGCTTTGGAAATAGCAGAGAATTTTTTAAATACCATTGAATAAACAGTGAAATTGAGCTTTAAAACTCATGATGAATGCAGAGCAGCAATGAACTCGGATGTTATTTTATCCATAAACAAGCAAGAAAGAAATACTGTATAAATAAAATATTGATGATCAGTCAGCTGCTCAAATGGGACAGATATCTGTACCACAGAACTGTCAAAACCCTTGCCTTTTTCAAATGAGACCCTCTGCATCTGGTGACCACAAGATTTCACCTTCCTTCAGAGAACAGAAGAGCTGTTCAGTGAGGGATTGTGAGCAGCAGCCCAGTACTTACACAGAATGAAGTACATGGCCTGTAAAGAGCCAGACATGTCTCAAAGAAAGAAGACAACCATAATGTGTAAAGGAGAACAAGCAGAAAATTGAATTAGTAGCTAAGGCATGAAGTCAGGGATAGGACACCCCCGAGACTGCAAAATCAGGCACACAAAAGTCAGGGAATGGGGAAATTTGAGCAAAGCAAAACCAACTGTCACTTGTCTATTTTTTCCTTAGAGTCAAGTTATTCAATTTGGGAAATAGCATTTCTAATTTTCTAAATGTTGGGAGTATGGATGGAGAGGGAAAGTATTGGCATGACAGCTGCCAGCACCTTGCTTGGTTTAACCACTTTGCTTGGGTTAACCAGATCTGTCTGGATTGCTCAGTCCAAAGACTCTGCTTCCCTTTCTTTGCTTCAGTCATGCAGTTCTGGTGATATTTTTAGGAGATTGAATGAATGGAGTGACCAGGCTGATACTTTCCATTGAATCAGCTGAACAGTAAACCTAAACATATTTCATCTGAGCTATAGCTGCTAAAATTGAAATCATTACAGATGTGTTTGTGAACTGGTGTTCAGAATGAGAGCCCCAAAGCACTGGTGGCATCTTGTACACTGAGAGTTAATCACTGCCTGATAGAGCTCACAGCCTGAAGTGGCAGTTAAGGTAATGCTTCTTCCAGGAGATACCTCTTGTTGTTATAAACTGAGCCAAGCCAACATCCTTCTAATTACTTAGGCCTCTTGTCTCACCTCCTACATCATTACTGCTTCAGTCAGTGGCCCTCTGTATTACCCTGCCTATGGGGAAAAAGTCTTAATGCTTCATTCCTACTCCCTCTGTGGCCAAAATATTGCTTCTTCCTGGAAGGCTGGGTGCCATTCCCATCTCTAGGGCTTCTCAGAAGTGGATTCAAAGCCAAAAGTATCTCATCATAGGCAGCTATTGGGTTTTTTCTCCCTATTCTTTTTCACGTATGTATTCACTTACATATACAAACACAGCACTGTCTTGCTTTAGACAGAGCTGCTTCATAGCCCATGGCTGAACATAGTTGAATACAACTTTTAGCTATCTGAACTAAAAATAAACACTTCCTGCTAACACATCACACACCTACACAACTAAAACTGTATGCTAATTACCATAACCAGCTTTCTTCTTGCTGTTTTGCAGTCACAGCCCTGGACTTCCAAAGAAGACTTCAGTGCACTACACTAACACATCCCTAGAGGCTGATGTGGAGATTCAGAATATATCTAAAATGCAAAGAGACATCAAAACAAACTGCACAATGAATCTAAAACACCACCAGCAGCAATAGCAAAATCATTCTTCCATTTAAGATTAAACTGAGAAATTCATTTGAGGACTAGTGGAAATGACACCAGCTCCAGCTGGTCAGACATGGACTGCAGCAATAATTTGGTCCAGGTTACTGAATCTTGTACATTAGCATGCAACACCACATCTAACTTTAGCATCTGTAGTTCCTCAGAGACTGTCTCTGAAAAGTGACAACTTAGCTGGGCTGCTCACCACAGACCTCAGTAACAGCATGGAAAATTAAGATGTTGTGAGCCACCAGCTTACTTATGAACCATTTCAACAACAGCTGCAGCACAGTTTTCGTCCATTGCACAATTTTTGTTGAAAAAGTTGAAAGGTTTGATATTGCACTCTTCTCCTACAGAAACGTGGTTTAATTGATAAATTAATCAGCTTATTTAGGTTAGGATGTCTCTGTACTTAATCTAATACAGTTGTGCAGCATAAGATTTGCTGGTTAACAAGAGCTCTGAGGTTGGTTGTTTCATGAGCCTGCTATGTCCATGTGAGAATATATCTGGCTTCACAAGAATGCATCACTTCTAATCTCTCCCTTCAGCTTTATGTGCATCACGTTGCAGGTAGCATCCTGCCTTTCTTGCTGTTCCCTGCATGGTTAATCCTTCTGTCACTCACATTACTCTTTGGTGGCCTGCTGTGATGCATACTAGAAATCTCAGGAATCACGACGTCAAAAAATACTTAGTTATCAGGTTCCACTGAGACTGTCTCAAGGGAGGAGAAAAATGCCCTGTTTGGCATTTAATATATAGTCCATTTGCTCGTTAAAGCACTTGACTGATTGTCACTGAAGTGCTGGCACACTGCATTTTCTGGTTGGTAAAAGTTAGCAAGGAGCAAGCCAACATATTTTAAGTCTCTGCTGTGTTACTACTGAATGTTGATAGCTTTTTCAAAGCCCCATCTCCATCTGTTTCCCCTTTTGAGGAAAGAAAGTCCAGGGCATGTAGTTGTTAGCAGGAGTTTGTAATGGAGTAGATTATTTGATTGGCATGATATAAAGCCCAATTTTAAAAGCACACAATTAACTTTAAGCACTAATTTTCCCATTCAAGCTGGTCATTATTTCTTTGGCTAAGTGCTTTGTTGAACTGGGTCCTGAATATAAAGCAGTTCTGTGTTACAAAATTAATTGCATCTCTGTCCCAACAGTTTAGCTGCTTTGCTGATGGAACCAAACAGGGAAATTATATACATCCTTCACAATAAGCATTAATAGTGTCACTGATGTGACTAGTACCTGAGAGGGTGACCATCAGGAGAAAGAGATTTCAAAGCCAACCCAAAATATACTGCCCCACTTGCCTGCCCCACTCCCCCTGCCCTGCACACCACTCACCTTTCTGTCACGTTGATGGTGGCAAATACCCACTCATTGAGGACACTGAAATTTAACCTGCCTGCACCAAATCTACGACTGCAAAAGGTACATATGGGACAATGCTGTTGCAAGGATGGTGGCAAAGCTTTTTCAGTTGGAGGCAACACTGAGTCTTCTTGCAGAAATACAAATGGACAAGATGCTGAGTAGTGCCTGTTAACTAAGAAACTATTATTTTACACCACCTTACCGTGCCTGAGAGCCTGGTTTGAATATGACAGATATATCTGTAACCAAGTTTGGAAAAGCATTCTTCATCCTCATTAGTCATGGAGTGTGGCCCTCTGACTCTAGCTGTCACTTTTACTTCAGATTTTTCTTCATTTCCTTCTTATTTTGCTGTGGAATTTTTTTCTGGTTTGAGTGCGGGGTTCAGCTTTTTGCAGGGGGTGTAAGCAAGTCTGGCTAGCAGAATGGTGTGAAAATGTAGAAAGGACTTCTGGGATTTTTTTTGTTAGTTTTTGTCAAGTTTTTCCCCCTCCTTTCTCATCTCACAGGGGTGAATTTTGGTGAAAGATGGTGCAGGGACAATGCAAACATGTCTCAAGGCCCTCTGGCCCTTCACTCACTCCCCTACACAGTGCAAATATTTACAGGGTAGAACAGGAGACAAACTTTTGTAAAAATCCAAGGTTGTTTCTCTACCTGGATGGCAAAATTGAGGAAACTCAAGGTGCATAAAGCACTTGAAATAATGCAAGGCATGGGATGTCATCCTCCCAAGGAGGATGTGAGTGTCTGGATTACTCTGGATTACTGGGATTATCCCACATTTTAGAGATGATGTATGAGACCTCCATTTTCGTTCTCATCTTGTTCAGGAGAAATTTGTTTTATGTCGGAGGTTTCACATTGCTGGACTGAGACACCTACATTTCCTTAGGCACCCCCATCTCTTACTTCTCTTGCATCTCTTGCATCTCTTGCTTCTTTTGCTTCTCTTGCTTCTCTTGCTTCTCACCCTGTAAATTTGTTTGTTTGCAGTGAGCTGAGGGCTTTTTGTTCTCTCCCCACCTGCACAGCCACCAGTCCTGCCCAAAGACCCTCCCAGGGCTGCAGGCTGCATCCATGGCAGCAGCCAAGAAATCAGAGCACTCAGGAGGGCAGCTGTCCCAAATTTGGCCCTCAGTTAATATTTGTCATCCTTGCTGTGAACTCCAGAGGAAGACTTCAATCCCTTTGCTGTATAAATAGAGTGTCAGAGCTATCCATGGGAAATGCCTCTGAAAGCTCCTTTCCTGCAGATTGTTTTGTCCTTGAAAGCCTGTGCAGAATCTCAGCAGAGCTTTTTTTGTGCTTGGGATCAAGGAAAAAAAAAAAAAAAAGAGAAAATTGTGTCACATTCTCACCCACTACTTCCTTCTGCTGAGCAGGGGCTGAGTGAGCTGCTGCAGCCTCCCCCCCTTGCAGCACCTCTTGAGGCACTATATGTAGTCCTGTGAGTCCTGTGCCTGTGGCAATCTCCTAGCCAAAGCCTGGATGGGGACTGTTCTCTTTGGATAAGTCCCTTATATCCTGTATGGTGGCCTCAAGCCTATTTATGCCCAAATAACCTGTCTAAAAATGGAAATGGGGGTAAATTCAGCAGTTACGGTACTAAAATTAAAATTAGACTTACTGTGGCTTAAAAACAAGAAAAAGAGCCAAGAGGTTTTGTGTTTGTGTTTAGCAGTTTCATAGCAGTTGGTGCTACGAAATAAATTGTATTTCTCTGTTAGAGCTTGGTATGAGATAGGTTTTCTACCAGCCTGTCTCAAAATCTGAAAAAATCTGGTATTACAGACATATAAGAGACAACCCACTGTGAGGTCTGTCAGATATGAAGAATTTGGGAGAACAAATTATATAGTCCACCTGAGCATCTCATTCCAGCTCTGCAGGAGATGGGACATAACATAATGTTTTGTGCAAAACAACAGATTTTTCTGTGCAATGTTTTTGTGGGAAGATACTGCTTTCAGATGTGACCTCATCCACAGAGTGCAAAGATGGATCTCAGCAAGATGGGTTAGAAACTTCTTGATGAAAACAAGCAGCCCCCTTCGTGCAAACCGACATTTCAAAAGGCGAGTGCAGCTTGAGCAAATCCCCTCTTTATTTTGTCTTCTAGAACAAGCAGAAAGTAAACTACACTAAATTGTGAGGAGCTGTCTCACCCTGAACATTGTGTGCAGCTTTGGGCACTGCAATATAAGAAAGATATTAAGGCATTAGAGAGTGTCTAGAGGATGACCAAGAGATGGTGAAGGGTCTGGAGTGGAAGCTGTATAAGGAGTGGCTGAGGCCACTTCATTTGTTCACCCTGGAAAAGAAGAAACTGAGGGGAGACCTCCTTGCAATCTACAACTTCCTCAAAAGGGGAAGTGGAGGGCCAGGTACTGATCCATTCACTCATGACCAGTGACAGGACTTGAGGAATTGGCATGAAACTGAGTCAGGGGAGGTTTAGATTAGATATCAGGTGAAGGTTTTTCACCCAGTGGGTGGTTGGGCACTGGAACAGGCTCCCCAGGGAAGTGGTCACAGCACCAAGCCTGTCAGCTCAAGAAGCATTTGGACAACACTTTCAGGCACGTGGTGTGACTTTTGGGGTGTCCTGTGCAGGGCCATGAGCTGGACTTGATGAGCCTGATGGGTTCCTTCCAACACACCATATTCTACAATTCTGTAAAAAAACTTTTAGAGTATTTAGCATCATAAGGTTGTGAGGTGGACACTTTTGGTGTCACATAGATGTGAGCAGAAGTATAGGCACTTCCCAGACTGCTCAAAACCCACCAAGAAAACACAATTTCTTTCTGAGATTTTGTCAACTTCCTTTTTCTTGTTAGGCTAAAATAAACATGAGGTAAGGTTGTTCCCTATATATCTTGGTCCCTATATATCTTGTTCCCTATATATCTTGGCCTACTTCTTGGCCAAGTCAGACAATGAAAAAGTACAGAAAAATGTGAATGCAATAAAATGTTTTAGAAAGTTCATCAAAACTGTTCATTGGTCAAAAATGGGATTAAGTTGGTGTTACATAAAAAGCTTGATTCAGTTATTTTACCATCATCTCATGTAATAAAAAAAATATACATGAGGGGAGGAAAGAAATGCAAAATGTACAGTGAAATTTGAATTTTGTTTTAATGTTCTTGCTTCTGCCTTGACTTTTTTCACGTAACCAGAATGGTGGCTGACACTCTAATTCTGTAGTTTACAGACTCTGCCCCTAAGGACTGAGATGGGACAGAAAGGTGTTGCAGGCTTCACTTTTGGAATGGAAAAGAAAGAATCAGAGTGGCAGAGGGAGGAGGTAGGATGGGGACTTCTGCTGGGTTAAAGACCCCCAACCATCTGGTACTGCCTAGAGCTGATTCATGGTGAGAACATGAGCAAGTCACTTGTACTCCTTTGGTCTCACTGCAGTCAGAAGAATTTTTCCAGGGGATGCAAAATGGTTTCCACCCTCTGTTTCATATGTTTTTAGGCAGAGAAAGGGATGGAGCATGCATACAATCACACACAAAAAAATTTACTAACCACATCATGTTGAAAGAAAACTTGTGAGGCCAGGCAGTATTCCACTTCAGCTAATTGCAGAAAAGGAATTTATGTACATTATGCACTTCCCAAATACTTTGAATTTTGTGACAATTAAAGACAACTGGAAAATAATGCCAAACATGTTTTAAAATATTTAAGGACTTACCTTGAAAACAGCCTTTGTCTTTCCAGTGGCCTTAAGTGACACCTATTGTTATCTTAATGCTTCAGGCATGTTTTGAAAATCATATCTTTGATGGGAAGCAGAACTAAAATGGCTGTTCCTGCAAAGTCATCTTGAGAAATTTTTACAATTCTGTACCAGTTGATTTCATAACTAGGCCCCACAGGGGAACTTTCTGTCATCTTGAACGAAGCACACAGGTCTGAAGAAACAAGAACCTTTGTATAAAGAGAATGGAGGGAAAACTGTACTCTCCACTGCATTTTTATTTCTAAATAACATATAATTTATTTTAATTTTTGATGACATGAAAAATTGGATTTTAATTTTCAGATTGCTGTATTCCATGAATATAAGCTTCTCAAGCATCAACAGGTTCCATGCTCAGAAGACATAAATCATTTGAAGGCAAGTGGTCAAATAATAACAAATAATAGCAAATAATAACTCTGCTCTTGGTTTCTAGGCAAAATCATAAGTATTAATGATTAAATTAAATTCGTAGTACACAAACTTTACACGTTTTCACTTGATGCCCAGAAATGTCCAGATAGAAAAACTGGCAAACACACAGTGTGATCACATAATCCTCACTTCTGATAAATGTTTGATGGATAGGAAGTGTTGATTTGTTTCTTTTTAGTGGTCTCTTTACAGTGAAAATTTAACCAACACTAGTTTTAATATTCAAACTTTCTCCTTGACAAGTCATATTTGATTTTTTTGGTTTCTAGGCAAAAAACCAAAATATTGAAAGGAAGAGAATTAGTCATATTACAGGACACAGTCTTAGAGGTACAGCATCCTATTGCATATCACAGTACATGCTCGCTCTTTGTTTAGACCATCACCATTCTAGAATAAATGTTACAAAGGTGTCAAACAGAGAAGTAATAGAGTATAATATAACAAGAGTGTGGGGAGTAGGCCTGTCGTTAGTCTCAAAAATACAAAAATAATGCAACACTGAGAAGTTTTGGGTGAGAAGTTTTGGGTATGAAATTTTGCAAACCATAGTCTGCAAATCAGCAAGAGTGGTTTTAAAACAAGTAACCTTGTATTATTTGGAACATAAGTTGTCCAGAAGCACTGCAATATAAAACTAATATCAGGAGGGCAGATTCCTGTAGATTTCTGCCAGAGCCAATTCAAGAGAGTAGAATGTAATATCTGCAAGGGCAACACTGGTGCTGATCTCATGCTAATAAGCTCTGACTTGACTTTTATTGCACACCAGACTGATGGACTAATACTAAGATTGTTTGCTCTTCTTTTGAACTTTTAAGGACATGCAGATAAAAATAAACCACTTACACAAGCAGCTCAAGCACCCTGAACTAATTGGGTCATAAGTATTAGCAATGCCCTCTATTCTGGGTTTCTTTTTTAATAGTATCTAGAATGTCTCAACGTCAGCCATACGTGAAGCATGTGCTACTGCTTGGAAGTTAATATGGTTTATGCACCATCAAACAAGCACCTCATATTTATGTGGAACAGCTTCTTTTTCTGTCACATAATCACCCAACCACAGAAATGCAAATGAAATTTAGGTTTTTGGAATGTCTCATCTCATTCTTAGCAGATTCCGGGAGTAGCTTATCTTTTACTCAGTAGACCAAAGTTGTAGAGCATATCCTGGATATTAATTTCAGTACTCTGAATAACCTGTAACAGCTTCATAGTATTATTTTGCAGAATTACAAGGAAAAGCAGCAACTTGAACTGCAGCAGCAAAGCCTGCAGCTACACTTATTTTCAGAGCTAGTGCTCCTTTTTCATAGCCAGAGTTCAAGTGACACTTAAAACATGATACTCCCCCAACTCTCTACTGGACTTTAGTTTTCTTTAAGTAGCAAGGCTACATATGACCTCTGAATTTCAAAATACCACATCTAAGTACAGAGCCCAGCATGGGGCTTCTCACTCTTGCTCTTGTGTTTCTCAGCTGCACAGCAATGCAGAAATCCTCCAGCTTCAGTAAATATGGAGGGTTAAGTATTCCATCTAGCAATCACTCAAAAATTAAGTTCCATGTATGATGTGCCAGCATAAGTATGAGCCCTATTTAAAAAGTTTATTAAAGCTTTTAAACGGAGCATTTTAAAGCTCCTCTTTCAGTTTTCTGAAGTGGTTTGAGATTCAATTTTGTGCTCTGTGTTCTGCAGAGAAGAGCTGTGCAATAATATTATGTATGCACTGCATGAACTGTAAGAACAGAGGCTGAAATATAATCTAAAGTTTAAAACAGCAAGCATTTTGGAGGAAATCTGCTGCTTAAAATAGTACAGCTATTCCCACACCTGAGGGGCACTACAGATCTATTTTAATCACTGCAGTGCTTCCATCAGGCAATGTCATCATAGAAGACAAGACCAGATCCTACCTTGCCACCTTGGTAGCATGTTTGATGGGAGAAACTCAGTAATACTGATGTTTTCTTGCAATAAAATAATCTAAATAACATTCCCTCTATGCTGCTGCTATGCTTTCTCACTGCTGTGGGGCTACTTCAGGATTGCCTAATTTCACCTGTTATCAAGACTGAATGAACCCACAAATTCAGTTATTCCATGCAGTAATTCCTATGGAAGTGCACCAAGTGAAAGGGGATCCCAATCTAGGTACTTACAAGGACATGAGAAGGTACAATACCCCACCAGAAATTTGAGGCTGGGTCTAGATGGTTGCATAACATGCAGCAGGGGAATGTATAGCATAGCAACACTGAAAATGTAATGATGGAAATAATTCTTTTTCTTTCTGCTAACAGAAAAAAAGGAATTGCGGATTCAGACAGAAGCCTTGGGAGCAGGAAGCAGGTAAAGAGAGGGGAAGATGAAGAAGAGTACACAAGATAAAAGGCATGTGCTTTGGTGGAGAAGGGAGTTTGAGCAGCTTGGTAATAAAAGATGACAAGAAACAAATCCTGATTTCAGCCTGTTGAGATGGGGAAGTGATATCAGTGCTTGGAGTGGAAATGCAGTTTGGGTCTCCTTGTCCCTTCATCCTGGGGATCCTTATTGGTTCTCCAGTTGCTAGGTGGCTGCTGGAGACAGATGCTTTTTGGAAGCTGCCTGTCCCCAGACACCATGCTTTTGAGGTCCTTGCCCCTGCCTAGTCAAAGCAAAGTAAATAGAAGTTTAAAACGAAACATAGCTACATGTAATTTTAGAAACTGCTTGACTTTGCCATCGATCTAATCTTTACCCTTCACATTGTTGCTGTGCAATATTTTTTAATGTTATTGTCTTTGTAATGGCAAACAGTAAGAAACTCTTCCCACAGCCAAGGCATCTGTCAGGTTGCAGCTCCTCCTCATGCCATAGCTTTATTTTTTTCATTAATGAGCACTTGCAATAAGCTGAATTAGCTGCAGTCTCTCTTGGTGTTTCTTTTTCTCCACAGCCAAGAAAGAAAGGAGGTCGATAACTGCCCAATCTCTCCTGCTCAGAGGATAGCCAGGGTGAAACAAGTAAAACAAAACTGCACTGGTCCCCTTATACCTGCATTTGCAGGTCCCTCTCTATCTCTCTTTGTTTCAAGCTGGAAACCTCCTTGTTTCATCAGATGCAACTAATTTTTCAGTTTTTCAGTTCCAGTGGTTCCTTATATCACAAAGTTCCTATGTCTCAGGCTCACCACTTCTTCTTGCTCAGTTTTCTTGTTGTACAAGACATTTTAAATTCTTCAGCATTTGTTGTCCTAGAAGTCAGAAAACTTCATTTCAAAGTGACCCAGGTCTCTTTTTTCCCTTTCTAGACCCAGAAATCAATGACTGACTACCTAAAAAAATTCCATGTCTATCTTAGGTAGGCAAAATGTTCTCATTACATGTGCACTTGGTTAGTTACACCATGGAGATAAGATTATTCTGACTAATGCTGGCACATCATGGGAGAAACATTTCTCCTGGAAGAGAAATGTGACACAAGTGTAGAGCACTGGACATGTATGGAGCAGCTTAGTGGAGCAGCAGGCTGAAGTAATCTGAGTGCAAACTCTGTTCTGGCCCTTGAGTATGTTTCCTTAGGAATCTGCTCACCTGTCACCTCTGAAAAAGCAGCATTTACCTGCATGCTGGCAAATGTCTCCTTCTTCCCTCCTCATGAAGAAGAAAGGTGGAAAGACCTAAAGTTAAACACTTGCCAGGGATGGATTCCGTGGTAATATTGCCAGCAACAGGAAGGAAGGATTCTGCATTGACCAGGGCAATGAAACACAAGATGATATGCTCCGATAGTTTTTAATTTTAATAGAGCTTTTTTACTGTGTCTGGGATTTGTTTTGGGTTTGGTTTTTGTTGGGTTTTGTTTTGTTTGTTTGTTTTGGGGGAGTTTTTTGTGCATTTGTTTCTCTTGTTGCAGGAACTGTGTGTGGATGGTTGTC
>WEIV01015768.1:206023-236476 GCA_013390005.1 Calyptomena viridis
GTGTCCCCAAGGTTCAGTCCCAGTCTCAGCTGGCACAAAGAGAGAGCCAGGGGTGGGACAAAAGTCAATACCGCTCCTGTGTAGACTTGAGACTACAGCACTGGGATGGACTGATACAGCCCCAGGCATTTTTTCTCATGGTTATCTACAAGGGGTAATAGCCTGATGATTGCCATAGGGATACACAGTGTGCAGGGCCTGCATACAATTCATACAGGACCTACAGAGGGTAAGGTAGAGGTTTGTCTTTCCTCTGCAGCCACCCAGGTTGTGGTCGTCTTATTTTTGCTCCATTAAAATCGTTGCTGAAAAAACCAGCAACAACACACACAAAGGACATTCTGAGAATTAGTGGACTGTACTGGGTTCAAGTGATTGGAAATAATGTAGGGCAAGTGCCACTTGATGAAAAATGGTATGGGTTTGACTTTAAATAAGATTTCATAAATCCAAGCTTTGAGAAGTGAGAGAGAAGTAGGAGAATGAATCATCCAAAACAATTTCAGGGTAGTTTACATAGTCTGACACTTTATGACAAGCCACCCAGCTCTTCTATTTTTAGCACAACTAGAGATCAGTCCAGAATGTGAGGATTAGAGGTAATACTTCTCAGCATTTGCAGATCTTCAGATAGAGATTTTTGTCTTGACAGTCAGCAAAGATTTGTAGAGATTGGAAGCAAAATTTTTCCAAGGTTCAGGTAGCGTTGTATTTCAAGGCTTTGGCTCAGGAATGTTTAAACAAATCAAAACCAGAAGTATCTGAATTGTGAGAACAACAAAGGAAACAAAGATTTCAACCTGATGATAGGTTTCCTGTTATTCAGTAAAATGTCTTATCATGGTTGAAGCTACCATATGAAATCCAGGGTAAAAAAGCTATTAGCAGGATACTGTTATTCTTACTTCATAATTAGGCTACACAATAACTATACTTAATTGCACTGAAAATTTGGAGGGATAGAAGGATTTTAAGAAGTGATATCAGTTTGTTATAAACAACTTGATTTTATTTCTGTAAATGTTCAACTGCTCAAATCCTCAATGTTTTTTCCTGTACTTTTCATTGGAGGGAAATTTCAAATACCTTGGGGAATATTGATCCTTCTATCAGTAAGCATCTATCATGGCTGATAGCTATGACTATTATGTCTATGAAGTGAAAATACTTTGCCTGTATATATGAGAAATCCGCATGCAAAAACTGGTTCTGGGAGAAATATATTTTGCTTATTTCCCAAAGACTGTACATGTGCTTGTTTTCCCGTGTTTTGGGGGGCTGTTTTGGATTGCTTTGATAGATGTTTTTTGACAGCATAAAATAACGACTGGTGTTCCTGACACTAAGGCTATTCATGTCAGCCAAAGATTTTGCCTAGTGGCATTTTCTGTTCTACTTGATGTGCCAAGAGGGAACAGCACAAACACCATCCCCATCAAGGTGGTCACTCTTTCAAGTTTTCCCCAACAGCCAGATTTATGTTAGCTATGGAAAGCCAGGCTGTTCTTGCAGTCACTGCAGGGAACAGTACAAGTGCAGGGCAGCAGCTAATTCTGGAGCCCATGAACCCAAATGACTAGATTTCCTCCATGTGTTACACTAGAAAAGGTGACATTAAGGGGAAAGATAATCTTGCAGTATTTCTTGAGAAAATAGTTCAAAAAGTGATTGTTTTCTGCAGACTTTCATTCAGATAATTTTACAACCATTTCAAGTAAAACCAGAGCTACTCAACATTGACTTGATTAGATGGTTTCACTTCAATGAGAGTATACACTTAACAAGATGCTCATGTTCATGCCCACGAAATGAAGACTAAGTTCAAATTTATGGAAGTCAATGAACTCCAAGTTAAACAAGTGGATGGGGTGAAATAACAGAGAAAACCAAAAGCAGGGAGGAAGCTGCTTAGTATTCCAGTTTCTTGTTCTGTCTGGGAGTTGCAGGATCTTGTACGTTCATGCATCTTAAATGGCGGAGACTTAGTTTCCACAGTATTTTAGCTTTTGTTTGTGTTTAATACGGGGGAGAGGGGGAATTGTTTTGGTTTTAGGGGAGGAATCTATTTTTTGGCATACTGTGAGGCACAGGAGACTCTGGTGAGAATTTGCCAGTTAACAACTAATGGATGTGAGTGCCTTTCCAGCACACAGAGGAAAGGTAGATGTAAAATCTGTCTTCTTCTGTGAACTATAATCCATTGTTAGACAATAGTTGAGTTTCCTAGTGAACAGGCGGCACTGGATTCACTCTGGGCCCTGCACAGCATGTAAAAAATTCAAAAGTTTTAAAAATATTTATTTCTTTATTTTCTGTTTGTTTGTTTTGAATAAGCTACTTCCAGGACAATTCTTCAGCAGTACATTGGGACTCTCACATGCTTTTCTCCCAAACTGCTTTCCAGATGGGTGGCCTCTGGGATTTGTGAGAAGAAGCCATAAACTGAAGGAGCTAAATGGCATTCATGTGGATAGTGCTGCCTGTTCTAAGTATCCATCTGCTCCTCCTGATCCATAGGTCCTGGCTATGACCTATTCACTGAAGCAATTGCAGTAGGCAAGGTAGTTTAAACAGTAGGAGTTCATATAGTCTTACTATAATAACAGCTATTGCTATAATTATTGCTAACTAATTATTCTCTAATCAAGCAAAGAGAATGGAACTGATTTCCTTCCTTCAGTATCTATTATGAGAGGTTTGGCACATTTGAAAGCAAAGATCTATTCTTTTGCTGTATTTACCAGCCAGAATGTATTGAGAATGTTGATATTTAAAACCAGTCTCGTAAAACAACCACCATATATCTAAATCTAAAGTTTTAGGTATTTTATGCAGCAAGTGTTTGCAATCAGTAGATCTGAATTCTTGAACTGAATTCTTTTGCTGCCCCACAAGATGACTGTACTACAAGTATAAGGCTTGGCCAATAAAAAGCAGCAGGGCATATTCCTCGTCACTAAATATAGGAAAGCCCATGGCCTAGCAATCCTGTGGCTGAGGCTTGGCATGCTGGAATAAGTCAGGATAATTCAAGGTTATGGTTCCCTCAGCAACTGTATTTCAGTCGCAGTGCATGTATACAATAAGACATAAAAGTTAGCATTGCATACTGTGGCACAAAATGTTATGCATGCCCAAGGGGCTTTGAGTTATGATTTTTGCAGGAGTTAATTTGGTGCTGTTAGTGGAGTGACTCTTTTAAAGATGCAGTCAAGGTAATATTTTACATTTAATTTCCCCGTTGCCATTTTCTTTGGCCTTGTCAGCTGTAAGAAAAAATCAATGGTGCATAAATCTCTGCTCATGTAACTGGGCAGTAACAGCAGAAGATGAACAGTAGGAAGGGCACAGATATGATTGTATCTACTTCAAAATTCTTGGAGCTTGACAATGTGCTGTCTTAAGGATTTCTGTTTCCCTTCCAGATGCATAGCCTCAACCAGAGGAAAGGAACCAATAGAGAATTATGGTTCAAAATAAAGGCAAGATCTATTCACCAAATCTAATCATTGTCTTTTTCTGTTGTTTGACCTATCACTGGTTCACCTTCAGTTTTTCTCTGGAGCTCTTCACTTTCTAGCAAAATAGTGTCCATACACTAATACAGAAATACTCTTTGGGTACTGTTATTCATGATATGGCTTAATAAAATGTTCCTTCTAGGGCTTTGCCTTGGAAAAAAACCAAGTAACAATAAAGCCAGAGAGAAGTAACATAGCAAGGCTTATAGTCCCAGTCTAGACTGGTTTCTCACCAAGTGGTAAACTCTTCTTATCCTCTCCTTCCTTCTCTCTTAACTGTTACTCCAATAGTAAGCAGAATCAGGAAAATCAAGTGTTGTTTGTGGGAATGTGTAGCAATAGCTTGAGAAATCTTTCTTAATTTAGCCTTTCTGATTAGTCATTTTATACATGACAGATGTACCCACACTAGTGACCCAGACATGAGCACGTTTCTCAAAAAAGCAAGTTTCATTAGCAGAGACACAACAGATGTGCTGTGAAATCTAGATGTTGAAAAGCAACTGGGATTTGTTGGTGAAGCTCATGTTTCCAACTGATAGAAGAGGATAGCAAACCTCCTATCACTACTGTACAATCCTTTGTCTGTTGCCGACCGTAACGGATGGTGTTTTCCATATTGGATTTCATCCACTGAGCCAAACAGCAGTGGGTGTGAGTTACTTGCAGTAGAACCAATTCTATGCATGCAGTAGCTCAAATGCAGAGATTTGTAAAACTGAAGATGGAGGTCTGGTTTTGTGGACTTTACCAGAGAGCAAATATTATGGCCTAGTTAAACAGCTGCAGCTATATTTTCACATGTGATTGTAAAGAAGCACAGAGGTTTGTTTCCAAAAAGGAACAAGTTCACACAGATCTATTGGGAGCTGCAAGCACTTGATGTCTTTGGAAAGTAGGTCATTACTATGTTTGTGCCTCATTTATGGTAGCCAAAGCTTTGGCTTTGCTCTGATTGCCACAGAAAATAATATGCAGCGGAAAGGTGAGATATTTGAGAATACAGACTGGGTATCCAGTGTTCCAGTCCTGATCACATCACTTTCCTGATCACTTTCCACTGGAGAGAAAGCCTGAACTGCCTGTGCTTCATTTTTCCACGAATCTATTTATTCATTTTTATAACAGAAGTGCCTAAATATTGCTGCAGACATATTTGAAGAGATAATTTTTATTGTGTTTCTGCTCTGGACATTATCACAGCCACTGAGAAAGGAAACATTTTTTTCTGTAATGAGAATTTTATGACTTTTGTGTCCTCTTCTGTGCCTGTCCTAGCAAATCATACCCTTGTTATTTGAGGTGGCAGGCCATAGCTGATGTAGCACTTGCTCTGTGTTCACCCTCACCTCTCCTTCTCGAGAGCACCATTTCTCTGCAACTGCATCTCTCCTCTGTCAGCTCCTGTACACTTACAGCTCCAGGGATTCCTATTCCAGTCAGCTCCTGTCTACTCACAGCTTCAGAGATTCCTATTCCACAGCAGACCCAAGGCAGAAATTCATGAGAAACACAGAAAGTCCAGAAGGAGCAACTCATGTGGAAGTACAGCATTTCTGAATCAGAGCCCCAAAATGAACAGGAGAGGAGGGCAAGGAAGATTGGGAGTATTTAACCATATGGCCGTACTCACCTGTGCGTAAGATGAAGAAATGCTGCCACATCCCCCTTAACTCTCCACTTGCTGAATGTCTGCACTGGAGTCAGAGGGCAAGGTGAGCTCCTGGCAGCCTTTAGTCCACCCCAAGTCAGCAGGAAGACCTGCTCAGTCACTTCAAACAGCTCCCTACCATGTTATAGAAGTAGTATATTGAACATTATAATGAAATAAGGGTTCTTCTCAAAGTAATAAAGATGCTTTCCTTGTCATGGGGTGAGCACAATCAGCAGTGTGAGGGAGCTGTTCACCTGCCCATTGTGCTGGCTGCGGAAGCCCAGGTGAGGCATTCAGTTGTCTAAGGGGTTAAGAGGCTGTAAATTATCCACATCCAGACAGATGAGTTCTGCAAGCCAAAATGCCAAGTGCATGAACCCAATCAGAGAGTTTGTGCACTTCATTTGCTCCTGAGCAATGATGGAGGAAAAGCCAGGCGCTGGCTGACCAAAGAGTTCATCTGCTGTCAGTGTCTGCTGCTGCACTGTCTGTTTGTGTTTCCTTTAAGCTTGTGTAGCTGCTATACTGATTGGTGGAACTCTGTGTATTTGCACAATTTAGGACTGGGAAATTGTTTAGGAACAAGTAAATCCAATGCACAGTGAGATATCATACAGTGGCGTTTTTCCATTGTAAATTACGTTTTGCTCACTGAAATTTGAACCAAGGAAAAAATGCTTAACACTGACTTCATTTATCACTGAGTATGCAGCTAAAAGCTAAAAGTAGCCAACCAACACAAGTTAAAAATACTGTAATGTGCAAAACTACCTATCCCATGCAAGTTAATTGGTAGGAAACATTCCCTCTGAGCCCCTGGAGACAAGTAAAACTAGCGGATGAGCAGGAGGCTGTGCCAAACAAAGGATGGGGACCTGAAGGATAAACTCACAACCAGAGCTAAAGGACAATTTACAGATAGTTTCTCCCAGCTGTCAGGACACAACCACAGAAAATAGGAATGTGCTTGTTAGAAAATCCTGGCACAACATGAAACGCTCTCCCCTATATGTTACTTCACCCTCTTGCCCATTCATTCATCTCTCTGTCTCCAAGCCCCTACCATGTAAAGTTGTTGTTTTGCCAATGGTCTGAAATTCAGAGCTTTGCCCTTCAATGACCAGCCACCAGTGGCAATGGCCTAAATGGGACAGACAGGTGTATTACAGAAGCAGCTGATTTTGAAGGACCAAAGCAAACATTATCAGTTCACGCTGCAATTCAGAAGCATTTTGTAAAATGTGTTGGTGTGGAACTAGAAACATTGAGCAGCTTCATGCTGTAGCCAGTCACTCCTCCAGAGCCTGTTTTAGGCAGACTGCTGGCAGTCCTGAAATGAGTTAGGTGAAAGACAGCTGAGTGATCTCTGCTTTGCAGTGTGGTTGATAGAGCTGTGGGTATAAGCCTTGAAGTCAGAGACACTGTTTCTGTCAACCTTTCTGCGACACATAAAAGGAAAGGAGTTCAAGGACGTAGGAGACAAAATCATTGAAAGTAACATAATATTTGAGAGCTCACTGCAGCTAGATAAAAACAGAGAGAGCTGTTTCCTGTCATCCCTCATTAAAATGCAAAACAACATCTTTGTGCACTCTGTAAACATGAATATTTCTTCTTTTCTGCCCATGATCTTCAAACACTTATAAAACTTGGGTATATCAGCTTCCAGAGAAGATACAATCAATACAAAGAATTTTTTCCAAGAAATATAAAAAAATACATCTTCAGTATGTGTCTTTCACAATGCATACATGTGCTAGTGGGAGCTGGGATGAAAAAAGCTGGGAGAAATTTAGCTCAGGCATTTGTCCTACCCATTTTGAAGAATACTATGGCTTAAACATTGCCTGAGTACTCTGCAGAAGAGCCTTAACAGTGTTCCCCATGATATTTATTCACCATTTAAACCACCAGTAAACATGCAATAGCAGCAACTCTTTCTGCTGTTTCAATCTTTCCTGAAAAGCTTGTTGTTCTTCTTTAAGAAGTATTCCAGCAGAAAATGTTCCTCCACATACATTGCTCACTCTTACCTCTGCCTTCAGCAAGTTTAACCTGTAGTTTGCAGTGGATGATGTACATCCCTCTCACCAAGGGTTTGGTGCAACAGTCCTTTTGTACCATGCAGAGCAAAAGGGTCTTCATTTCCTTTAGTGCCACCCCTTTTTTCCCTCTCTGCCTTGGGTGATATACTGCCATGCTTTGATTAACTTAATCGTATTTTCCACCCAATTTACAGTAGTTAAAATGAGAATGTCCCTTGTAAACTCTGAGAGCCAGGGACACTCCCACTGATCTTAGAAAGAAGCTGAAAGACTGAGCTCACTTTTGAATATGTAGTGTCACCTTCTACTTTCAGTATCAGTGACACCATTTAGATGCAGAGCATGACATGTATCCAACCAAGTGGAAGTAGGATGGAGCAAAAATGAGAAATTAATGTAACACATATGGCTTTATTTTCCCTGCAAGTCATGTTCAATTTAGGCCATAATGATTTATTCTAAAAGTGCATTTAACTCCAATTTGGTTCTATATAACAGAACAGATGGGGGAAATCCACAAAGCTGTACTTTCCTCCATAAATAAGAATGATTGCATTCATATCGTGATTCCTTTTTTTTTCTCCTCCCCATCCATCTTTGGGTATTTTATTTTTACACTTAAAATAAATTCACAAATAATTTATGGTCTGAATTTATGTGATGTTGTTTGGGGAACAGGAGCGAATTCTCAAATTAGCAGGTAGCCCTTGCTGTGCAAGAACAACTTTGTCATTCCACTCTCCTCTCTTCTCTTCTTCTTGTCCTACATCTGTACACAAATACCATTGTTAATATAGGGCCTACATTGTTTTGGCTCCTACTTGGGAAGAATGCACCAATCAGTGGAGAGAGAGGGATTATGTGTATTCCCACAGCTGTGCTGGCACAAGTGGAGATGCTGGTGCATCAACATGGGAGCTATCAAAACAAAGGCAAACAAGGCTGTATTGTTTCAGTTTCATTGAAGAAAACAAGAAAGAATATTTTCTTTTCCACTCTTGAAAAAGGAGAAAAATAGTAGTACCAGACTAGTAGGAGAAATCAGCATCTTAAGGAATTTCTAGGAAAAGAAAAATCTCACCTTGAAAAATTAAGACCAGGCCAAATGCCCTAAAGCTTCCTATTGCTTTTCTTTCTGTTTGTCAGGCTTGCTTCCCAGGCCCACAGCATCCAGCCAAAGCAGGGGCTGACAGCAATTGCCTGTGCTATGTTGGTCAGAGCTGAGGCTGGATAGCCAGCCCAGTGCAGAAACCGCTCTGAGCCAGCAGCCTGCTCTGACTCTTTCCAGCAAATAATTTTACAGCCTTGGAAATGACTCTGAACTGGCAAATGACATTATTTTTATGGTCCATTGCCTCATTGCAGCACTTTGCTCCATCAGCTTTAGCGTAATGTGTCTTTTTATGCACTATTTTACCACCCTGTTATCTCAGCTCCTTATAGAAACATCCTGCCATAATGCTGTCTTCTACCAGGCAGTCAATATGCCTTGAGAGCACAGTGCTTTAGCCTCAGCATTGCCCACCAGGGCTCAGGAGAACCAAGATTATCATTGCCCAAGGCAGGGCCTCTGCAAGAGCTTCTCCTCTCCCCTGCACATTTATACTCCCACCCAGTAAATATTGGCACTACAGTTTTGGCTAAAGCCGGCACTCTTACAATCCTTGCACCACCTCTGGTGATCCCTCCACATTCCCCTTCCATCCAGGGCAAAATGTAGTCTTATTCTGAGTGGCTTCAGCTGGACTGGAATCGTCCATAAGAGAAGTGTGAGAGTGAGGGTAACTGGACCCAGTAGAGCTGGCACTGCTGCTGACACCTATAGGGCTCAGGGAGCTGAACTGGAGTTTAGCCTTCTCTTCAGGAAGAAAAATCTGAAATCCAAAAGAACCTTCCTTAATTTGCCTCTTTTTCTTATAGAGACAGTAAGTTCTTGAGAGCATGGACAATCTAATTTAGCTGAATACTGTCCAGCTCACTAGGGACCCCAGTTTTAGGGCAACAGTGGACTATACAAACCTCACATGTGTTTTATATATAAATAGCCCAGTCACATGCTTCCAAAGTCCAATTCAGCTAGTTTCAGACCCCTTTGAAAATTTGTCACTGGGAACAACAGGAACTCAGAGAAGAGGACAACTGCTTTCTGGAATAGAGGGTCTACCTTTTCAAAGTTCACATCCCTCTGACACTCTTGCTCCTACTCTGGCCATTAGTCAGAGATTGTATGACAGGAACCTACATTGGTGGTAGTTCATTAGCCATGCTTCCAAAGCTGTGCCATGCCTTTCCCTCCTGAAAAAAAATGCATAGCTATGGCTGTTAAATCTTTCCAAAAGCCCATCAGCAAATTAGAAGTCCAGAAGTCCTTTTGTATGAGTCCAGGAGTTCTTCTTTCTACAAGTTCATCCATTAATCCCAAAGAATCGACACTTCAGTAGCGTAAAGGTGAAAGACAATGTTGGATACTTTTTTGAACTAGAAAGATTAATATCACTGAAACAAATAAACATTCCAATGGATTTATTGATGGTCTAGCCATGGATCAGAGGTAAAGAGTTGAGAGCTTGCTTCTGTGCATTAATCGATCATTGTTATAATGAGCCTTCTAAGTATTCAGAGGGCGAAATTTCTGCATTTTTTACTTGGGTCTTTCAGACCTGGCTGAGCTGGCTTTTACATTCCTCTGCTTCCTCAGCATGACTTGATCCACTTCTCTTTCTCATGTCTCTTACCCTCTTTTTCTTTTCCTTTCACTGCTCTCCTCATAACTAACCATCTTCACCTACTCTCCCTACCCTAATTTCATGAACAGCATGTATGACCTGGCCTGCTCTTGGGTCCCCTTGGACTGTCTCCCTTGCTGCCTGGCCATTGCTAGGCATGTCTTGCTGCTGAGCTTCACAGAGGACCACCAGATGATGGCTTCTGTGCAGACAAGTGTCACCTTAGTTCATAAGCTGCAGTTTTTTGACAGTTATGAGAGATGGTAAATACAATCTAGGTACAAACAGGCTTCAAAAATGATCTGGCAGGAAGAAAATGTTGGACACCCTAGCCAGCAGCTCTTCTGAGGAAAGAAAATTTCATTCTAACATGACAGACTGTGCACTGTAGTGGCACTGACATCAGGACAAGTCACTGAGAAACAAATGCCACAGAGCATTTTATTCTGCCGTAAAACTGGTCATAGATCAGTTTTTAATAGATATATTAAAAAATTATTTTTTTTTCACAGCGGTGCAACGCACCTATTTTTCATTTTGTTGTTAATTTCAGTTGGTGTTTTTCCTTTTGGATTCTTGACCCACAAGGTACTTACTACAAACTCTTGTGTCTCTGGCCCAACCTCCAGCCTCAGTAGCTTGTCCTTCTTGCCAAGTGATGTGACACAGGATTGTCCTGGAACTGCTCACCTCAATGCATGGGTAGAACCAGAAAACCTCCTAGCAGACCTCATGGATGAAGGAACCCTCACATAACTCTTACCTGTCTTACTTCTTCCTCTCAATGACTACACAGGAAATCAGCACCATTGTTTGCCCTAATTCCCTCCTGGTTTGGGTGGCTGACAGATGTGCAGAGAGTTATCAAAGCTAAGAGAACCAAACAAATCTGGCTGTAAAAGTCATATTTTCAAGCCATCAGAAACAAAAGGTTGGTCACCGAAGGCTTTGCCTTGTGCAGCTGTCCCTGGGCTGTGTCTCTGCGTGGTTATAGCCAAGGACTACCAGATTAGGACCCTGACTGTGCACTGTTCCCACAAACCAAACCAGCTTTGCTGTCCCCATGGCCCCATTTTGAGCCTGCACCCTGGAATATTATGGGGCTACTTGTGCTCCCCTGGGGCAAATGCAGCCCAGTGGAGGAGGGAGGACTTTACACATTTATTCCCATCAGCTTGTCTGAGAGCTAAGTAAGGAAGTTTTGAAGGGAACACCAAGCCTCTTAAGAGGCTGACACTCAGAACATGTGTAGGTAAAGGCTAGAAAAGCTAAAGTTCATTCAGGAAAGAATTGGGAGGTTTGCAAGTTGTTGATATTTTTTTAGCCTTTTTTTTTTCTCTTGGAAAAAGTAATGTTTGCAAACAGTAAGGGAAGTTCTGAGATAAATTCAGTATTCAAAGTCTTACCTTTGTGAGTTTTTCTTATATGGAATTTGAAATATTAAATCCATTTAGTAGTGGAAGGACTTAAATACAAAAAGAGATGCAAATGTATCTGTCTTGAGTACCAGGGGAATACTTCTGTGATTTTCTGTCCCTTGTATATTCCACTTGCACCATTCATATTTGTTCATGAACTTCCTTAGCTATCAGAAATGAAAACTGTTAGGAATCCAAGACTCTCGTTTCCTGTCAAACATCTGCGTAGAGCTTTGTTCAGCTTCAAAGCTTCAGTCGACTGCATTTAATATCTGAATTTGTCTCTGAAGCAGCAGCTACAACAACTGACAGTAATAAAACCCTACAGGAAATAAACTTGGAGTAGAGCATATGTGAGCCAGGTCTTGGTTAGATCTATCTTAAAAGCCAGGATAAAAGGCAAAGCCAAGAGGACTTTGCATCAGCAGGTTAAAGCGTGATTGCCAATTGCTTGTTGGAATAAAGGATCCTAGAGAGCTGCTCTATTCATCCCCCTCACACAGAGACTGCTAGGCTTTAAGTCAGCCAAGGGTCTTATATTTCTAGCTATTTTGGTGCATTCTGAAATTGTTTCTCCTCTTAATACTCTGTAGTCATTAAATTACAGCCAGCTGTGTCCTGTCACTGACATTTTTTTGCAAACTGTTTTTAAAATGTAGTGCTTGCAGTTCAGAGATGTTTGGTTATCCAAGAGCTGAATGACAAAGCAGCATATAACAGAGCAGAGAGCAACCCATGAGCTCATCTTGTAGTACTTCACAATTAATATGAAATACAGTCAAAATGTAGAATGCTCTGGACACTGAGGAAAACTGATCATGAAAGGGGTTTAAGGTAAAAAGGAAATTAAAGCACAAACTGGTTTTGCTTGAATGGACAGGAGTGATATTTTGACATGTCATTTAACATTTCCCATATGGCTTCAACTAGACTTCATTTGAAACCTTTCAAAGCATTTTCCTTATGTGCAAAATGACCCTTAACAACAAAGATGAAACAAAGAAAACAGCATAAACCATTTGGCCATTAAAACCATTTTAATTAAACAATTGAAGTGGCCTGCATGCCTCCCAGGTGGTGAAGTCTGGGGTGCTGCTTTTTAACAGCAGCTGCTGGCAGAGATATGTTTGCTCCAGGGCAAGGAGAAGAGGTGGGATGAACACACCCCTCAAAACTCTGGGTTTCAGGGGAGCTCTCTCAGTTTTGGCCACATGAACCTCCTTCCTGGTATGTGGTACATGACCACATGAAGGTAAATATTTTTTAAAATAACATCTGATGTTGAGACTGTCAAAGTGTTTGTGTACAGAGCTCAGGCTGCTATGCGGGAGGATGATTTTCTTTGCAGTTATCAGTGCTTTTTGAAGAGATGGGTCAGAAACGGTATGGCATGCTCAGTAGTCAAAACCACATAGTTGCCTTTAAAAATCAGGAGCCCAAATACGTGAAGATCCTAAAGTCCAGCTGTTTCTTTTCTTCTTCTAGACCAAGTTTCCATGCAAAGTTCAGACTGCAGAGCAGTGTTACATGCTGTGTGTCACCATATGGTTCCCCTGGGAGGAAGAAGCTGTAGCAGGGAGATGTGCACAACCCAGGCACTGGCTAGCACTTACCAGAAATAGCTGGTGAGTAGAAAGGAGAAATCAATAAAAGAAGGTAGGGTGGAAACACAACAGAACAAATTTAAAAGCCACAAGCATTTGAGATACTTCTGCAAATCAGTAACAAAGGAAAGAAGAATTTCGCACAAAAAGCTGTTTGCAACAGGTAAATAAGCAGCTTGCCCTTCTTGTCAAGTGACCTTCATCTGCCTTGCAGGAGAACTGCAGCCCTAATTAGCCCTTAAAAAGCACCCAGCTTTGGTGAGGAGAGGTGCTCCTGAAGAGCAAGGGAATGTGAAGAGAGGTGTTTTGTTGTGAGCTTGTCGTGATCTGTCACTTCTGTTCAAGAAAGCTGTGGGCTGGCGTTTCAAAGGTCCTCTTTCCGCTGCCGTGTGATTGAAGTCAAGGTTTTCTATTCAATGAACAAAGGCAGAGCTAATTCCACCAAGGACAGAAACTCAAGGGGAGGGGGAGTTTCCACCACTTTGCAAAGCAAATTGATTTTTTTAATTGTACAGTGCAAAATGCTCAGAGGACTGCTGCTACTTTGCCATAAAAATGCCACTTCTTTGTGGCTTTTGACAGATACCAACTTTTGCCCCCACACACGTGGCAGCAGCGTGTTGACACGCTCAGGCCTCTCCCATAGTGGTCATTTCTGCAGTTCTTTTCTGGCTCCAAGGAGAGTTAATTCGATTGCCCAGCACTGTTGAATAACACCTGGCAAGCAACACTTTAGTTTCCTCCTCCTTTTTTTTTTTTTTTTTTGAGTTATCTTATGCAAAGAAGAGTAGGGAATGCTCTGAATCCCAGTGGGATAGCGAGCAGCACAGATAATTTCTTCTTTTACAAATTGTCTAATTTTCAAGCAACTGTTGCTGCCAAGCACTTTGGCAAATAGACTGAGGCAGTTCGGGCTGGAAAAAAGAAAGACAGTAACTAAGATCCTCTGCATTCCTTATTTTGAGCGGAAAAACGCAAATGAGCACGCTTCTTCAGGAAACAGAAGCTAAGGGAGTAAAAGCAGTGGTTTGGGGGTTTTTAAAAAGATTTTTAAATGTGGATGGAACTGCAGTCAAGGTCACAAGAGTTTTTTCAAGGAGAGTAATAGCCCATGTAATAAACATACACTTTTAGCAGGAAAAAAACCTGCAAAATCATAAGATTTTCAAATGAGGTGAATTGTAAGGAAAAAAAAAATGACACCCATACACTTCTAACCATGAAGCACCAGTTCACCTAAGTTTTAATAGGTGGTTGAAACAGCAGCTATAAAACAATCATATTGTGTGATAAATCAACTTTGCCACGACAGAGTCCTTTCCAGCATTCAGAGGCTTCCCTAATGTTGATATTCACCCAGTTTTATTCATTTGTGAGTCATGACTTGGCACACTTTCCTCCTCGCTCCTCCACAGGCGCAGCAGCAGGAGAAGCATGTTCCTGGCTAAGCACAGAGTGGGCTCAGTGCCAGTGGCAACCGTGGATCCCTGGGCAGACTGTGGCCAGAGGACTTCTGCCAGAGGGAATTTTATTAACAGGTGAGGCTCAGTTGGCTGGCCCCAAAGGGCTGACATCTCATTCACTTCTTTGCAGCTTTTCATAGCCTAAACTCCCTTAGAGTGGGGTACTGAACCCACTACACCAGTGTGGGACTGTTCACACTGGTTCCTAAATAACACTTCAGTGTTGCTCTGAATTACTTCACTGATGGAGCTGCTGCCACTTGCCTTGAAATATTATTTGTCTGTTACAGGACATGTTTCTGAACAGCATCCTGTCTAAGAGGGATGAAAGGGCTTTCCTGTGTACTAATATATTCACAGTTGTGGAGGATGTGGGTCGCTTTTGCAATTCTTTTTTTTAATTAACGGGCTGCAGGACTTGTTCTATACATTGTATTGACTCATGTTTGGATGTGAAAGGATCAGTTTCTGTTTGGTAACAGGGGAATAGAGGAACAAGTACCTGAAATCCCATCAGCTTGTGAGAGCATGCTGTCAGCAGTCAGCAGGCATTGTGTGTCTAGGTTGTGTACTGCCTGTTTAGGTGGGAACAGTGGCTTGGGAGTTAGGAGAAGGAGAGCAAAACAGGGGAGGTGTAGCCCCAGTCCAGTCATCATGTGGATGTTGGGTCAATTTGCTGGCCATGAGCCCATATCTTGACAGTGTTCAAGGATTGTGGTGCCCTGGGAGGGTTACAGCTTTGCACTTTGTGCTTGACTCCTGGTATTCACATTTTCCATAGCTCTCTCATCTCAATAAAGTTGCAGTGGCACTGAGTAATACTTGAAAGAGTAGCAGTAGACAAGGTGCTGGTGCTGGAGCTTTAAAGTCACAGTTTCTGACACTAGGGGTCAAGTTACAGTACAGCCCCTCTGCTAAACCACACAAGGCTGTTCTTGCTTGAATGTACTAATATAAGGACTAGCAATAGGCTAGTGATAGGAGGAAGATTATGTTCTTCCTCCACACCCATGGATACCCCAAGATCTCCTCCTGCCCTTCCCGGTCCCACAGCAAGAGGAGACAGGCTGGAAGAGCCTCGGTGGTGGGAGATGGTGCAGCTGGGACTTCAGTGCACCATCCAGAGCTGTGTTTAGCACAGAGAAAACGGGCACAAGATTAGTATCTAAGATACCTTTGCAGCACTTGGTGATTTCACTTTGTACTTGGGTCCAACTGACTGAGACACGCTGACTTTGGAAAAGCCATGTGCATCAGCTGTGGCTGCTTCTGTTGGCATTGCTCACCTTTTCACACAGTCCTTTTGAGCAGCTGGGCTCACTTAGAATCAAGGACAGACAACAAAAAACAGGGGGCACTGAAAGCAAGAATGGGACTCCATCATTTGAAGAATTTTCAACGGCAGTATCTTTCTGGGGATATTTAGAGGAACAATACCTAGAACTGAGATTTCAAGCAATGACTAAGTCCGTGATGAGAGTAATATCAAAACAAGTAAAAAAATTCCTCCTGGGGATGCTTTTTATAAATCCATTATTTATAATCCAGTGTTGGAGGCAAGATACAGGACAGCAAGTTGTTGAATGGGTCTGAGCCAGGGATGGCAGTTCCTGTGTCCCTACAAGAAAGAATAATGCAACTGAGAGCCAGAGGAAGCTGAGTAGTGGGGACAGACAGCAAAGGCCTTTAGAATTTATTACAATGTGGTTTGCTGCAAAAAAAATTGCAATCTTTCACAAATGCAAATAGAAGGCAGACAGTTTAGCATAAGCTGTTGAAAGAATGGAAAGCAGGCAGAGTATTAAATAAGAGACAAGAAATGTTGATAATTTATTATTATTGCTTTAAGAGAAATGTATGACTTTTTTGAAGTGATTTTAATGAGCAAGTCTGGAGAGAAAAGTAATTCTGGAAAGACTGCTCAGAGATTTCTATTGAGAATCACTGAAATGCACTCACAAAACCAGCCTGAGGCTGCTAATCAAGTTTGTGTGGGCATCAATAAAATATTTGGAGAGAAAGAGCTAGCCTGAAAGTGCTGACCCACTGCCAGTACCCTGGGGATCAGACAGCTGGTCACCTGGGGATGATCTCCTTTGCCTTGTGCCCTGTGTTATATACACCTTGTGCCCTGTGTTATATACACCTTGTGCCCTGTGTTATATACACCAGTATAGCACCAGTAAAACAAGATGGGAGATCCACTGTGGCATGGAAAGTGCAGGTCACATCACTGAAAACTTGGTAGACTTTACTTGTACCCTGCCCAAACTTACAGAGAAAGACCTGAAGCCCTGTGTCAACTGCCCATATCCCAACCACTGGGAACCTAAAGCAGCCATAGGAACTTCTGGGACACCTCTTTCTAGCCAACTTCCTCATTTGGTGTGGTCCCTCCATACTCAGCTTCCTCTACTGGGTTCTCCGTGTCAGGAGTGGTCCAAAGAACAGCTTCACATCTCATTTGCAGTTCAGGCATCAGATTCTCGCCCCCACCAGAAAACGTGTTCTGCTAAGGCTCCCACATTCCCTGTGTGTGAGCACAGCCCTGCTGCACTCACTGAGTCTCTGAAATCTGTCTCATTGTGTGGGGTGGACGTCCAGCACCAGAGAGGCTCACAGCTGAGAGGTAAAATGCTTTTCAGATGGTTTCCTATGGCCTCCACAGCCTGTGCAAAACCAGAGACATCTGCAGAATAGTGGTTTTGCTGCACCTTTCTTTTTGGCCTTCCCACCTGGGGTGCCTTTACTGGGCAGAAGGTCTGAGCACGTTGGATAAGAGCCTGCTCGATCACTCCTTTGTGGATCCTCCTTGTACACACAGCAGGAAGGACTGCTCACTTTTCTCCAAGGAGCACTTCAGGACATCATACAAACTGTGTGTGTTACTTCTCGGGGTATGTTGACCTTTTAAAGAAAAGGAATTCAGAATGCAGCTGGGTTGTAAAAATTACTCTATTTCTCTTCACCACTAACAGTGCTGGCAATGGGTTGCCTGTTTTTAGATAAACAATAACTTAAAAAAAATAGCAAACATGGGTATTTGTGATTTGTTGCAAAACATGAATATACAAGTGGGATGCTGTTAATCCTGGGACCACAGGCAGATACTAGATGAATAGTTGTTAGGGCTACTAACAGCTTAAATGTGATTCTAGACCCATTCTCCTGCTAACAGGCAAATTAGAAAGTCTGCGATGACAAGTAGCCTGGTGATTCATGATTAAAAGAGAAGGATTTGTAGTTGAATTTAGGCATGAGCAACAACAGATTTCCTTCATGGTGATTCTAATAGGCAGAGGTTTCCTGGAGGAAGATGTCCTGTTCTCCCAGGGCTATTTAGCTCTGGAAAAGATTACATGCTAGGTATAAGATGGTGTTCTATTTGCTACCAGTGTTTTATAAAAGACAATAGTAATTTTTCAAGAGAAAAGCAAATCCTACTGATGGCTTTCCCTTCACTAAAAAGCCATGCCAACCCATGGGTTGCTTTCGGACAGGCTTTGCCAGCTGCAGTTGGGTCTTGTTTGAGACCTGGAGCTCCAGTCTCCCTTTCAGCTGCAGAGCAATGTTGAGCAAGCAAAGCTGTTGTCTTCAGAGACTGCTTCCTTCCAGGCTAAGCCCACGGAGACTGAAGGATATCCTTTCAGTGCAGATTCTGAAGAGCTTGGTCCAACAGAACAGCCTGTCTCAACTATTTGTAGTAAGATAAACGCACAGGCTAAGTTTCCCTTTTCTAAGGGCTGTGTGCTCTGTAGGTATCTGTAGGGCAAGCACTCGTGCTGACAGCCTGCCACTCAAACTGCAAGCAGACAAGCTCTAAAGGTCACCAAGTCAGTTATAGGAAGTGAACCAGAATAAACAGCCTCTTTATCAGGCTTTATTTTCTAGCAGAATGCTCCAGCTTTGCTCTCCAAGGGAAGTTGCCTGCCGTGAGGTGCCTGGGGATTTATCTGGCAGTGGTTCAGCTAACTTACACGCTTGGTCTCCTCTCCCACATCTGCTTCCTCTTCCACCTCATCCTTGGCACCTTCTCCTTCTGGCAGGGGAGCAGAGTGGCTCTGTGCAAGCCAGTTTGCTGCTCTTTGTGTTCAGGTAAAGACTGGTGATGTTTTCCTAGATTGAATTTTCCCAGCATTTTCCCCCTGAGAAATTATCCTGTTAAGATGGCTCACACTTCCATAAGCTACTGGGGACGCCCTGCATGGATTGCTGATTTTTTCACAAAAACTATGTGTGCTGTGGTCCTGGGGCTTGCAGAGGGGAGTGGGCTGTTGTATTTGTCTCTGCCCTGCAGGCAAGGTCAGTGTCGTGCTGCCCTGAGAGCTCGATGACTTGCAGGGCCATCTGAACAGGAAAGGAAATAGGCCTTTTTCTCACTTCCCACTCACTAAAACAAAGGATTGTTCACAAGGTCTCATGCTTTTTCTCATACTCTCTTTCTCTGTGGACAACTGCCACAGACCAGTGTGCACCGATACCATCAAAGTTTTCCTTGGAAACCCTCCAAAGGATTCAGCTTGGTGGACCACACAATTATTCATACACTGTTTGAGAACTGCTTATCTGCCTGAATTCAACTAGACTGTTTTTCGGGTTTTTTTCCTTTGTGTGCCACTGATCTCACACATCTCTCAACTACCAGAATGCAGTTAGCATTGTTTATCTCTGTAACAGCAAAATTTTATTCTTGGAGCTTTGTATGTGCATTTAAAGGCTAAGAGAGTCACGATTGTTCAGCCTGGATAACAGAAGGCCCCATGGAGACCTTGGAGCACTTTTCAGTACCTGAAGGGGGCCTACATGAGAGTTGAAGAGGGACTTTTTGTGAGGACATGTAGTGAGAGGACTGTGATGGCTTTAAACTGTAAGAGGGTAAGTTTAGATTAGATATTGGGAAGAAATTCATTATTGTGGCAGGGGGGATGCACTGGAACAGGTTGCCCAGAGAAGTTGTGGCTGCCTCATCCCTGACTGTTCAAGACTGGGCTGGAGGAGACTTCAAGCAACCTGGTCTAGTGAAAGGTGTCCCTGCCCATGCTGGTGGTGTTTGAACTAGGTGATCTCTGAGGTCCCTTTCAACACAAACCATTCTAGATTACCTGGTGTACCTGAACACACCCACACACATGTACCCCTTGTAGCAACACCAGCCCCAAGACAAAGCTCATTTATTCTCTTGTTTTTAAAATGTACTTAACAGTTGCACGTGCCTAAGCACAAAAGGAGCATTTAGAGAGCTGAAAGCCTAATATTAATCATCAAGAGTTGCTGCAGTTATGGTTATCCAAACATGGGAAGATGGGACAGAAACACTCAGTGGCTAAACACAGCACTTGAAAAGTAGATTCAAAGACATCCTTGCTATCGAGTTGCAACAAACCTCTCCATGGTGCTTCCTAACCTAGAACTTTAGACCCACGAAAAGCTGGGACAAAAATTACATGAATGTGGGATGACTTTCTGGGTAAGCATCTTTGCATGGTTTTCTGCAAGGATTATTATTTAAAACCTCCCTGAAAAACTAATCGTGATGCTGTGGGGCCCCTAATGGGGATTTAACCTTTACAGTGTCCCATTGTGGAGCATTTTTTTTTTGGCCTTGTCCCCAAGTTACTGGTCTGTGATTTCACCCTTTTCTGCATGTAATTGACAGGACAGCCTCTGCTGAAAGACAAGAGGGAATTCTGCTTTTCTGGCTGGCCTCAGGCTGTGAGGTAGGAGGCCTTGTGTAGGCACAACCTGCACTTTCTCATGCTCCAGCTGTAAAACAAATGTCTGCATTATTTCTATCACTGCATGATTTTATCCTGCTGGGTTTGCTATTGGGAGAATGCACTTGTCTTGCAAGATCTTTATTTGACACCTCGGGTGTTTACTTTTGGGGATTAGCACAAGATCTGAGAAATGTTTTGGTAGGCTCATATTTGGCTAAGAGCTTCCAAAGCTGCAGACTGGGCCCTTTGACTACTCAAAGTCTGCCCACCAAGTGCAGAGCAGCAGTGGCTGCTGGAGGGGACAATCAGTGGAGTTATGTTGGGGCACTGTCACTCTGATGAGTCTGCAGGGCGACTTCTTGGGAAACTGCTGAAATCCTGCTTCTGTACATGGAAAGGGAAAACAGCCTGGAAGTAGTGCCTGGAAGGAGTGCTCCTTCGAAAGTTTTGAGCTTGTCCTACAAAGCTTCACTCCAACTTGGCTTGCAATCTATTAAAAATAACTATATTTTCATGATGTTTAAGGCCTCATTGCTAAATATGCTAAAAGAAGTCTGATTGCAGTTAAGATCACAGCATGAATTACTCAGAAAAGCTGCTCATTGGGAAAGGGTTATTCTGTTATGGACAGCTTGCACAGCAGAGATGTCTCTTCAAGGGGTACCTCTAGAAGGAAGAAATCAAAAGCAGCATCTTGTGCGGAATAGGTGTCATTTGGCACCGTACTGGATTGAAGCTTATAGAAGAGGATCTTCACATTAATAAAGTCTGCACATATTGTAATTTAAGTGTGCTCTGGGATGTGACTGCCATTGTCTGTGTTTCTGAAAGGATTTGTTGGCAAAATGAAGCATGAGCATCTGCCTTGAGCTGCCATCTACTCTCTGCCACTGCCTTATTGTGTGGCCTTGGGCAAGTTCTGTAATAACACTGGGACCTTGTTTCCCAGCTCTGAAACTCATAATAAACATCCTCCACTCACATTAGGTTTTCTGTGACACTTAAAGACAGCCACTAATTCTGCCTTTCTTCTTTGTGTCTTCCTCAGCATTAATTTTGGTGAAGTTGTTCATTGTGACAAGGGCTTCTCTGGGTAAAGGCAGCAGTGAGGTCTGCAGTGACCAGCCAGCACTTGGAGATGTGTGAGGGAAGGACACTGTGTCATTACAAACAACTAATTACATTGTTATTAAGTCCATTACCGATTCCCACTGAAAGGATCAGTATTCAGAGCCTGATGCATTCTCACAAGAAATCGATGGGATACAGCGTTTGTACTCATTTCTCTGAGAGCTCACTAGATCCTTAGTTAAGACAGTGAATGGCTTACAATATTATTTAAAATGTTGTTACTGTGACATTATGAACAGTAGGAACATATTAGGAACATATGTGAAGTACAGCTTGAAAATTTTGGAAAATTAATCTTTTTTATTTATCCAAGGTTTTATTTCTCTGCTTAGAGCAGTGGTTTTTACTAACAGATAGTTTTAGGATATCTTAAATATATGTGCACTTTCCCTCTCTGTGAACTGCTCTGTTGCCTCTTTACGATGCAGTGAGAATCTTTCCCAATTATATTCCCACTGTCTTGCTCCCTTCTTTGACTCTTGTGGAAATAAGCTGTTCTAGACAACACCATAGTCAGCACAGATTCTGACATTTCTTTAATAACACACAGGGATAGAGATTAACGTTTTGGTTATTCATCAAAGATTATTCCAGTATTGGATAGTCATTAATGTTTCAGCTAGCCTGCAGTAAGAACACCAAGTTCTCCAATAAACAGAAGGAAAGGTGCCTAATTTCACTCTAGCACTGATACCTGCCACTTTCTTGCCCTTCCTACTGCAGCTGAGTAATTCTCTCTAAGTGTGCTCTATACCCCAGTGACTGCCAAGCTATGCTGCTGAGCTGGATGAGTAGTGCTCCAGTGACAACAAACTCCAGAACTGCAGCAAATTATTACTAAATTAAGGGCACCAAAAGCTGGATTTCTGGAGGTACAGATTCAGTAACAGGTATAACAAGAGTTTCTGGCTATGGTAAAGAACTCCTTCCTGCGATGTGTTACTTAGTTTTGCCATTTTCTTCTAAAGCATCTGGACTGGTCAGTGCTAAGGGGAAGATGCTGGATACAGGAATGGTATAATCTGTTATAACACCTCATTCTATGAAATATCAAAATGCACAGTATCTCTCTGGTGCTCCAGCTCCTCTATGCTAATTTTTATAATGCAACCACAAACTGACAAACAGTACACTTTAGGTAAACTAGAAGAAAGCACTGAGGTGTTGCAGTCTCGCAGTTAATTCTCTCTGGGAAGAAAGTAAATAGAGACAAAATATAGTCTGCTGGTTTTTCTTCCTTTTCCAGACAGCTGCATTTTTCCAGGGCTAGGGTTTCTCGGATCCTCACAAACCATGCTGAAGATTGTAACTGGCATATTGTGAGACTTGGACAAGCAGCTGATGTAGTAATTTATAATAGCACTTCTTTAGCTGGGACACGGGCAAATAACCATTGTTTTCCATGGACCATTAGTGTTCAGACGTAAAGGAACCACTAAAAACACAGCAGACCAAACAATACAGATGATCTTTAAGGCAGAACTATGGATTAGTCTCCCCTAGCCTATCAGCTCTGTGTGATATGAAACCTGCTATTTCTCTCTGCTTTCTTGTTTAGATAAGAGATATCACAATAATCCTTTCAGAATCAAAGACGCAATAGAGTATTTCATGCAGTTTCATGAAGTAAGACCTGAAAATAGATGTTAGCAAGGTGCATTTCTTTCTGTCCCACTCCCTAAGATGATGGATGAGTAATGCCAGTTGGTGCTTTGTTAGTGCATATGTCTGTGTTTGTTCATTTAGAGAAAAGAAGACTTAAAATTTTAATGTAAAATAAGTTAAAGGGGGAAGAATGGAAAAGTAGATAGCCCACTGGCTTGGTGCCCAGAGCAAATTCTATCTTGTGTTGAGGACAAACCTCCTTGTCAGCAGCCAGGAACTTATTATTCAAACAGGTTTATTATCAAGCTGGTTCTGGAGTGAAAGATGGTATGAAAACAAGAGTTGCCATGGGACATTGTGTTTTGCTGGAACAAAGCAAGAAAATTCTGGAGAGGGCTTCTCATTGTGCAATCCAGCACACTGTAATGCACTGTGCACTCATCCCAGCATTAACAAAGGAAAATATTCCAGTAGTCATAAATTTGTCACAGCTCATAAGTGTGTGGCGACACCAGAACAAAATCTGCTCCTGTGTGAAGATAAGACATCCAGAAAAATATCCCTCTCTCCCAGTGGAGTAACTCTGGATTTACATAAGAGCAAATCAACACCAAATTCAGCCTGTTGTGTTCTGTTGTGTTCTTGTATGTTAGACAAAAAAGACAACTACATTAAGTGCTGTCTGAGCTGCAACCCTCAACTGATCTGTTGTAAAGAGCTGCCCTATTCTCAGGACACATGGATGGCACTTTGAGGTTTCTCCAGTTGGACATCAAAAAATTACAACAACTTTTAAAAATGCAGTTCTCCAAAATACATCATTGAATTCATGTTGAGATTATTAAATGAAAAGGTATTTTCATAAATTCTTGCCCTGCTGAAATCAATGTCAAGATTTCTAATGTGTTTGTTGGAGCCTGGGTTCCCTCATCCATATTTTAAAGGCATCACTGCTCATTCTCCAGGGGAAACAAGGAACTTTCAGAGGAAGATTAAATTTGCCTTTCCAAGTGATTCTTATCCCTTCTAGCTAGTAGAAAACCTGAGTGTAGATCCCATTTGTGAGTTATGCTCTTACCTAAGGAAATAAATGGGGAAAAGAAGAACAGAGCAGAAACTCCTTCTTGTTACTTAATAAGCAGTTATTATTTTAGAGCCACCAAAGCCAGTAGTCTTAATTGAATGAGTAATGTTTTTCCCCTATTCCTGATGTCCTGTAAATCAATTACTAATTCTTTTCAGCAGCACCCATCTGTGTCAAGTGTGATTAGGAGATTGAGTCAATTATGAGATCACTCTGAATTTACACCAAATGCAACAAGAGTGAGAGAGCAGCTGCCTCAAATGTGAGGTGAAAAGACTATGAAGCTACTTCAGGTCCCCAGGTAAGCAGACATACCACATGAATCCTTGTCCTATGAATTACAGTGTACTTCCCAATTGTTTTTCTGTGGTTTGTTTTGCAGAATAAATGAAGGTTGCTTTAGGTTCTTTTGTGCCCAGCAACCTTGTTAAAACTGTATAGCCACTTCTGGTCTATAGGTCCTCTGTTTTCAGATCCTGATGATTTTTTTTCCCTGATGATTTTTTTCCCCCGATGATTTTTTTTCCCCTGCCTTTTCCAGAACTTTTCTCAAGGGTATTTCAGCTAAGGTCTCCTTTCTATCTCATACAAAGAGATAACTAAATGTAACACCTCAAAAGGAACTAGTTCTGAACTGCTCATCACCTAGGGAAAATGTTTGAAAAAGTTCTTCAGAGCAAACTGTAGAGAGAAATTGGTAACTGTAGAGCTAACATAGCTACGTGCTGTGAGAATACAGGGTTTGAGAAAATGTACTGCTTTCAGAAATTCCAAAAATGAACTGCTGCAAAAATGTGATGCTTTTGATTACCTATTGTATGGTTTAGGTCAGAAACGTGCTCTGTCATTTTTTGATCCTGAGAAAAGACCCCAGAGATTGTTCAGTCTTGGTTGGGAATAATGCAGTTTCTCTGATCCTGGAACTGTCCTGGTGTTCTATTTTTCTTGCAAGTGTTTACAGCATCCCACATCAGATAGGTCTCTTTGAGACCCATGATTGCAGCAGCCAGCCAAGGACCAGACCCTCAGCTGGAGAAAACCAAGTGAGGCCTCTTGATTTTGACTGGTAGCTGCTGAGCCACACCACTTCAGGATCCAGCCCCCTCATCTTGGGATGCAACTAATTACAGCAAATAATTAGGTTTCCTTGTCCTCACCAGATCCATTCTATAATCTGTTTTTAATACTCCTTCAACAGTAGATTGTCTGCACCTTCAAAAACTATCCAGAAGCCCCTTCCTCATAGTCATCCTAACAAGCAGTATTTATTCCCATTTTCAGTCTCACCATCTGTCTTACCCAAAGAAAAAAAAAAAGAAAAAATAAAAGCCACTTGGCTAATCTGTAAACTCTTTGGACGGTGTGAAAATAGATCTTTCAACACCTTCATGTTTCACAGAGAGCCTTCAGGGTCCCTCTTTTTATTTACAAAGGTCCACCTTGCAATTAGTGGAAAACCTGTAACAAAGCATTCTGTTAGAGGTACTTCACAAAAGAACAAATGTCTAGCAAGTGTTTGCTTAGTCCATCTCTAGGGGGAAAAAAAACCCAACCAAAACCCCAATGATTTCCAAGAACAAGTGACCACCTTCTCACCTTCTCTGTACCAGGCTCTCTCTATTAATTAGAGCACAGCTGGTGTCCTTCAGGCTCATGAGTGACCTGAAGAAAACAGTACATCAAACTATGTGGCACAAACCAGCACGAACACTTTCTTCCCACCTTTCTTGAGAGGCTTGTATTTTTAACAGACATCGTGAGCTCCTTATTTTGATATTGTGATTGTAGCAAGCAAGAAGAGTCAGAAAGCCATTCCCTGGGAAAAATACTTTAAAAATGCTTCAGCAACTTACTTTTTCAAAAAAACCTGTAGCTTCCAAACTACAGATTGTAATAGGCTGTACTAACAGCTTAAAAAGGGCAAAAAGGACAATTTTGAATGTATTGAACAGAGGGATGGTATTTAGAATTGTCTTATGGTACTGGGAAGCATAGACATGGTCTTTTTTTGATGGGTCTAAGCTTAAAAGATGTACTGGGGAAAGAGAGTTTACAATATAAAGTCTCTTCTGCTGTTTAGCAAATGTATTTCTGGTTTATTCTGCTCACATGTGTGGGGCCTAATGCTAAACTGTATGTGGGGTTGATGCCCACGAGGGGAGTGTTTTGAATTTTCTGGAAACAAAAGAGTAAATATCTGGTTGTTTCCAATTGAGAATGATGAGAAGTGAGGGGATGAAGCTGTGTGTCCATGTATGTGACACACATGACACACTTACTTCAGAGTAAGTTGCTTTTCTGTTTTAGTTAGAACAGCTGATTTTCCCAGAGCTGCCATGGGCAAGGTGTCAAGGTGAGGCAGTGGCAGGAGATGCTGCACAGCACAGTGGCTCCAGAGAAACGGGATAACAGGAGAAGGGACTGCCCTAGCCTGGAGAGAAAGCAGGCAGGGCACAAATTCTCACAGCACGGGCATCTCAAGGTAGTTTAATTTCACTTTTTATGCTGGCTGTGAGAATAGCTCAAGAAGAGATACCCTGAGACCTGGCTGAGTCTGATCTGGTGTAAATCAGAGTTGACCTAGGGCAGGACAGTCCTATGTGCAAGCACTGAAACACAGGTTGTTCCCCACGAACTGCCAGTTTACACCACCAGTTTGTACCACCAAGAGAGAAGGCCAGTCTAGTGCAAAAATGTTTGCAGTGCAAAAGAAAGCTCTCTAAAAGGCATTCAGGTAGACACAGCAGTCCTGTGAGTCTGCAAGCTGGCCAGGAGGGCAAACAAGCAGTGACCTTTCATAATGCACCAATACCAGGAAGCATCCCTGACTGGGGTAACTGGTTTGATCACCTGTGGCAGAACTGTCCAGAGCACTGAATAAACAATCAGCTGCCAGTGGATTCCCATAGAAGAAAGAATTCACACTGCAATACCCAAATGGCAGCTTGGAGAACTCATCGTCACTGAGCACAAAGCTCCTACCAATGCGTAGGATGAACACATTTTATCTGCTGTGTAAAAAGGACTCAGTTGGATTTTGTGTTGTGATGCCTGCATCTTGCTGTTTTATTGATGACTGTCAGTGGCAGAATCCAAGAGTTTATGTAATGAGACAGCAGCAAGTCATGGGAAGGAAGAGCCTGGGAGAAAAACAAAGAAATAAAGCTGTCTGCCTCTTGTCAAAACAATTATTTGATGATGAGAGAGGTGACAAAAGATGGGAGGGAAGGGGGTGACAGAGCTGCTGCCTTTCTGAGATAAAATAAGCCCTCTCACTGTATCATTCTAAAAACACAAAGTCTTTAACAGATGTGGCTATCAAGGAAGAGGGTAAGATGACCTGATGGCTGGTAAAACAGCAAAAAAAAAAGGTTCAGATGAACATAAAGAACAATATAATGAGAGAAAAAATATTTAAGGCTATAAAAGGGAAATATTAAAGGGAAAACTGCCACTGCCACAACTAGGAATAATACCACCAAGACAGAAGGCTAATCTAGTGCAAAAGAATGAGGTTGACCTGTTTCAGGGGACTCCCAAAGTGGATTTAATTTCATGAATTAAGAAACTATAATGTTTCTTTGGAAATTGTCCTTTACCCTTCTTCTCAGACAGTGTCAAGAGAGAAACCCACAGCACAGGAAAAAGAAACAACAACCAAGCCAACAAACCAGCAGACACGTGTTTAAACCATCTCAAGAATGAAACAGATCTTAAAAATACTGAGAACCAGCTACAGGACACTTAGTGAGCTAGTGAGCACCAAATACTGTTGCATTAGACCAGCCTTAAACAGGCTGACTTAATTCCATTCATCTCTTCCATCTGAGGAGATTTCCAGGAGTAAACAATGAAAGAGTGCAAATGTGCATTGGGGCATTCACTGGAAGAGAGTTAAATGTATGAAAAGCAGGATACATCAAAAAAATAGTGATAGAAAAGATCAAGCAACATAGTTGGAGCACTGAGAAAAAAGTACAAAGCAAACTTTTGGACTAAGTATAGATGAAAAAGGTCATTTAGTCCATAAACTTGTCTTTTGTTGTTGTTTGATTTCCGTTATATTAAAGGAAATGCAATTTTGTTACATCCTCTGTAAATTGATGTCTGCATCAAAGATAACAGATTCTGCCTTAACACATCTTTCTAATGGAAAGAAAAGAAAGCTGCAATGTCTGAAATATTTGACTAATGATACAGGACACAACACGAAGTCAGAGTTAACAGTAAGATGTAGATGATAAAACCAGTATCAGGACAGACAGGATACAGACAGAGACCTTACGTGATAGTGCAATTCTGGTCAAAATCACAGCAAACAAGTTAGTATTCTTTTGATGGTCAGTACTTTTTTTTAAAAATTAATTGCCTGGTTTCTCACTTGGAGCAACTGGGAAGTGGGTGGGTACCGGGAAAACCAGCAACATCAAAACTGTAAATCCAGTGAGGCATTTCAGGGTAAGGCTTGAGTTCCTGATATTGAAGAGTGGGAGCTACCTTCTGAGAACTTCCTTTTGAGGCATGGTAGATCCTGCCTGCTACTGAAGAGGCAGTTGAGCATTCCTCAGAAAGAAACATGGAAGCTGGAAGAGTCCAGCTTTGTGCTGAAACAAGGCCGGGAGTCTCCACAGCAGCACTGAGATCTAATGCCCCTTCAATTAGGTGGCCCAACGTTGTAGCATTGAGTACTTCACACTCCTCTCAGAAAGCTCCTCATCCTTTCTCTGCTGAACTCCCCACTAGCTCTTCAGGCCCATTTTCCCATGGAAAGGGAGGTAAATAAAAAAGGAGTTCAGTTCACACATCAGGTCAGCTGCCACACCCCAAATGCCAGGGAGCACATCAAACTCAACAGTATAGCAATGACTGAGAGCTGTTGTTAACGTGGATGTACTTAGCATGCATATATAAAGGCAAAAACTGTGGGGGAGAAGGGAGGAAAACCAAACTAAAAACCAAGCCATGTTTAGCATGATCAATCTTTCCATAATTTTGCTAACTAAAAAGTCTGGGAGGGGGGAAATTTCACAGAAAACAGCACCACTGAAAGCATATTTGAGAGAGAGGAGTCCTATTTATGAGCTTTAAAAAAACCCACAAAATCAAAAAACATCACTTCCTTTAGAAGGTTCACCTTATTCTTTGAGTGTACTGTACTGATGTCCACAGGAGTAATGTGGACTCTGCAATACTGTTCCTTGCAAAGTGCTGTTGTTCTGTGCAGTTCTGGTGAGCAGTTTTGATATGGTTAGCAAGTTCAGTCTTCAAAATCCTGCCTGTATTTGTTGTATTCTCACCCTCTGGATTCTTCCATAAAACCACACCGTATGTAAGCATGAGACTACGTTTCCTGAGGAATAGATCACAATCATTAAGCCAGTCAGCAAAAGCTTGTGAGCTGTCTTCTTGCTGTTTTTACACCACACCAATTTTTGCAGCAGAGAATTGCAATGCTGATTTTAGCATGAATCATTAGTCATTATTTCTTTCAGCAAAGACTTTGACAGCTTGCTTTGTGAAGTGTAGTGGAATATGCCACAGGATGACAAAGCAAACATATGTTCGAGGTTCTGTGCAAGATGCTAATTGCAACAGGGCATGAGCACAGGTGTGGGAACGTGGTTTAGTACAATACTTTCAGTGACACACAGCCCATTTCGTTCTCCAGAGGTCTTGCACTTCATTTATTTTTGGGAAGATATTCTGTAATACTATCACAGATGGGGAGGAGAAGAGAGAACAGAATTGGCAGCGTTTTATGATATTTTACGCTGCCACAAGACAGTGGGGAACTCTGGTTAGTAAAGTCAATCAATATTTAAAGTTCTTCTCTTTGAATGCTCACAGCCAGAGCAGAGGTTTTGCTCCCTGTTCTCCCATCTGTACACCAGTTCAAAATGAATCATCTGCACTAGTGGACAGTGAAGAGAGTAAGTGCTTCCATAAAATGACTTTTTTAAAGGAAACCTTTAAAATTAAAGCAGAGCCATCTGTCATGGTAAAGCATACATACACTTTTCATCTTCAGAGAGCATTGACTAATTAGTCCTTTGGACCTAAGAGGACTGATTTTTTTCCCCCAATTTAGATTGAGAAGACAGCAGGGGCATCTTGTATCCCTGAGAGGAATTTAGGCTCCCTGCAAGGCAGGAGAATTGCAATCCTTTTGTAATAGTCAATGTTTTCAAGCAGGGAGGTGTAAAGTTGAACACTTCTAGCACTGCTTATGCGCTTGTGATGAATTAAAGGCTTAAATTCTTTTTTTCCACAACTGCTGCATATCCAGATGATTCTATTGGCTTGTAAATACTGAATGTCTCATTTGAATAGCAGCTGCAGGTGCTCAGTTCTTTTAATATTAAGCCATTGAAAAGGATGTGAATTAGACCTATACAAGTAAAGTGTCCATTGATTTGTTAGCTGAACTGGAAAATATTTCCCATGCTCTAAATGTTTTTGAGTTGATTTGAAAAATATTTGTAATA
>WEIV01015769.1:0-20542 GCA_013390005.1 Calyptomena viridis
GCACTGTCCTGCCACTTGCATACTCTGTAATGGAGTGAGACACTCCTATGTCCACCTAACTCCTGAATTAGGAATTCCTGGGGAGCCTTGTTCATCTTCCTGTGAATTTCTTAAACTCTGCTTCTTCCAACCCATATGGGAGAGACAAGCTGCTGACTGGTATAGTTGTCCCATTAAGTGTCCAGAATTTGTCATAAGCTTTAAATAGGAGTTTGCTGGAGGAGATCCAGCTACTGAGTACACAGACCCGCTCCTGCTCATTCCTGTAGCTTCCATACCCTGGTGCCTTTACATGAAATGCAGCTTCATTGGGGCTTCTTGATCAGTTTGTTATTAATACTATCAATTCCTGAACACTGAGGACATGCAAGATGTGTCCATACAACCAGGGTAGTTTGTTTTCAGATGGAGTCTTTTTGATAATCTGGCTATTATTTCTTCTTAGTTGTTTGAAAATGGTTCAGATATCAAACTTCAGGACTCGCCTCAATTTCAGAGTAAATAGATATGTGGTATGAGTGCTTGTCAGGATGGAAAGAGTGTGAAAGCATTCGGAAGATCAAAGCAGCACAACTCCCAACAGAGTCAATAGTGAACAAGAAGCTAAAATCTTACAAAATGCTTTCAAATTATCCTCTACCTTCAATTCCCTATCCTCACTGAAATCAGCTCCTAAAATGTTTTATTGAATGTCTTCCTCTTGTCATTTCTTTGAAAGTGAAGGGAAGCTTGGAGGAACTGTGGGCTCAGGTTGGCAGCAAGAACAAGTGCTCTGCCCTTGCAGGCCAAATGGCACCTGGCTGCCCTTTCTTGTCACCACATTAGCTGCTTAGGGCTGACAGGGTGAGAGATAGGGCAGAGTTTGACTTTCTCTTTGGTTGTGGGGAGAAAAGACAATGTTCTTCTAATATTTTATTAACTCTGAGCATGTTTTAAGAACTGTCTTCACTTTCCTGACTATTTGCACATCAGGGTCTAAATCCTATGAATCTGGTCTGTTGCACTCTGCATTCTGAGAGCTGTAGGCACAGAGATGTTTGCTGTTACCTTATTTGTTACTGTCTCTTTTAGTACATTTATATTACAAAAGCACCTGCACCTCCCAACAGCACCAAATCTCAATGCCCAGAAACTGCAGTTCCCCATCAGAGACTGTCCTGTGACAGCCTAAACAGCCATGAATAAAACATTAATGAGTGAACAGAGAGAGCAGAAAAAACACCTTTTATGAGGTCAAATGCCAGACATGAAATAGAAACTGCATCTCTTCAGTCCTCACCTGGACTTCTATCCATTCCACAAGTGTGGGTTTTGTTTAATAATTTTTTCTAGACTATGCCTGTGAGAGGAAATATTTCTAGCCTGGTTTTATTTATGCCAAATGTAGCTATTTTCATTGTTTGGTTGATTATTCTCAAACCTCAGAGTAATGAGACTTCATTTCTCATCCCAGATAGCATTTGCAGATAGCATTCCCCAGCACTTTGTGGTCATGGGAAAGCTTTGTAAACAGTTAATTCCTTCATTCACACAATGAGGATAATAATATCTATACTATATAAATGCGTATTTATATAAAAAAATGCATGCAGAGACACACATTTATGTCATAAACACTGAGACTTCACTCTGATGTGCTTTACAAAGTGTTGTCAGGAGGGATTTTTTGTGAAATGCTAAAATGCTGTTAGATAATAGGAATAATTCAAATGTAGAATGTGCATCATCACCACCATTGTCGTTATTATTTTACTTGACTGTGCAAAGAAAGAGACACTGAAATGAAACAGTATTGATCCATGGTAATTTCACTGGTCCTAAAATAGGCTTTTGTTTAGCTGTCTAAGGAAAACAGAGTGCCTTTGCTTCCATCTTTTTTAATATGTTTTTTCCTCGCATCTTCTTGATTTAATGGAATATGATCTATTTTCAGGCAATAGCTTGTCTTGCACATCAGAATGCTTCACAAAGTGATGTAAATTGTCACCCCTAATGCTAGAAATACAGGTGAGAATAATATATTTAGCATTTTATCACATCTTACAAGGAAGGAAGAAAGTTTGAAATAACATTTACTTTGTACAAACTTAATTGCATTCCAGCAACATAAATTGTGTTGCTAGACTTTTGTTCCCTTCAGGTCATCAGCAAAGGTGCTGAGCATTGCTTTTGTCTCCTGTCTGGAGGTTCAGAGGAGCTGTAAGGGATGGCTTTCACAGAGGCTGTGTTGTTCTCCCTGTTAGGATGCAAAACATATTTTCCAGTACAGGAAAACAGGACCTGCTTTTCCTTTTTTTTTTGTTGAATCTGGGGAACAAAGATGAAATACTTGTTTCCCTTTTTACCTAGAAAACCCACATTTCTTGTAGATAACATGCATGGACTACAGACAGGAAAAGTTGTTCATCACATATCTCAATACATGGCTTAAAAATCACTGAAATTTTCAAACTGACATTAAAGGAACAGTATTTCCAGTTATTTGTCTAAGCAGATCTTAAATATTACTGCAGTTGGCAATTGTCATCTTCCAGTCCTCAGTGATCCCTAGAATTTGGAGAATTTCTCTAGTTCAAATCTAGTTCAAATGCTTTTCTTTATTGATGTCACCAGGCCAATCTTTCCCCATCCCGCCTTTAATTGTTTTTATCCAACTTTATACTTTGCTCTTACCTTTTTTGAATCTCATCTATTTATTTCAGACAATTTTCTACACTATCAAGATCGTTTTGAATTCTAATCTTGTTCTCCAGAGAACTTACAACCCCTCCCAGCTTGGCATCATCTGCAAATTTAATGAAATTAATTAAATGAAAATTAAATGAAAGACTCGCATTGACTTCAAGGGGCATTGGAGTGAACCCAAACTGTCTTACATCTTTCAGAAGTGGTTCAAGTGAAATACACTTATTGCTTCACAGGCCATTTTTGTAAAGGAAAAAGACAGATGCACGCTGAATAATTCAGGGTCCTTGTTGCTGACTGAGAGAGATTTAACTAATTTGTCAAAATAATGACCTCTGTTCATGGTGGGGAGCAAGTGGGTTTGGATTATTTCTGTCCCTAGAGAGATGTTGGAGGAGCCTGAGTTTGGCTCAGCACCGCCACGAGAGGCTTGTTTAGAGGTGTGAAATGAAAGGTAAGCAGTAGCAGCAGAGGTGTTTGCAGATGGTGGGAGGCATTTTGGGATGATGATGATAGTTTCCTTTAAGCCTGATGGAAACAGTGCTGCTACCCATTCTGTGGAATACCCAAACGGGGCTGATAGCAGTCATGCTGCAGAGAGGAGTTTGTTAAAAACAAGTGTATCAGGCAGTGGGCCCCCAGCCACATCAGTTTGCTGCCACTCACAGAGGCATGTCCACAGACTCTGTGTCAGAGCCCACAGCCCTGCCCGGCTCTGCAGTCCAGCACGGAAACTCATTTTATCTCCACTTGTCCGAAAACAGGCAACTGAGGAAGAGAAGGTTGTGTTGGTGTGTCAGGTGAGGACAGAAATCACCTCATTGCTCAGCATTCCTGCCCACACCTCCAGTGGGAAGGATGCTCTCTCTCATTCCAATACAAACTTTGTAGTCACTTTTACAGCAAGTGTTGTTTGGAAAACATTCTTTGGCATTTCAGCCTGTCCGTGTTGGCCATGCCAGCTTTCATCTGGCACTTGTGTATTGTGGCTGTTGCTCTGCTGTTGGAGCACGATCCTGCTTATATTTGCTTCTCTGCAAGTGATTTTTGGCTTAAAAAGACATAGGTCTCTGTGAGGATTTTTTCACGCTTTGCTGTTGCATTATTTTTCTCCTGTCACTTCAAAGTGTTGGCCAACTTTCCAGAGCCTGCCATGCATGCATGAGTATATGTATGCAGAAGATTTTTCCTTTTTCTTCTAGGTGGTGATGTTGGGTATCCGAATACTTGCCAGAAATGTAGAACTAGACTGGGCAAACTCACTGTCAGAAAGAGGACTGAATCCTGGAAACTCTTTGAAGTCATCCTATTACCAAGATGGAAATCTCTTTGTCCTTGTAGTACTAAAGTCTGCCATAGCTAAACATGTTTCATCTCCTTTTCCCTGTGTTGAAGTGACTGAAATGCAATGCCCTTCTCGGAGTGATGTCTAAGTTACACATGTGATTTCAGAAGCATTTGGTAGTTGTTCTATTCAGTACCAGCTGAGACATGGCTTAGCTCAAGTCATTGCCTGCAGATCTGGGCCTGTGGGGCACTGAAGTCTGAGAGCCCTGAAGAGTTCAAACTCCTCTCCTTTCATCTTGGTGTTCTCTTCTCACTGCAGGGTCTTTTCAGTCACTTTTCCTGTGTAACTCTCACCTCCTTTAAGTCTGTGAAAGTCTGGCCTCATGCTTGGCTTGGGTCAGATCAGTTCTCAGTTGTGTCCCTAATTAAAATTTGTGTATAATCCATTACTGTTTGGAAATAAATTAGAAGAGCAGGACACTTTTTGTTTGAGGGAAGAAGTGCTGGTTATTTAGGGTAGGATCAAAGCTTACCAGAGTCAAGGAAAAGTCATCTTTGATGGATGGAAAATGGCTCTACTAAAGACTGGATCCTTGAGCATCCAATCCAGTTTGTTGCTGGAGGACTAGAAACATGACATGCCTGTGATTTGTGTGTCATGCCATGGCCTGTGGCATAGAGATGCCCAAGCTGGTAAGTCCACCCAATGCTGTTTTCTACAGAGGAAGCTATGGAGATAAATTGCATGCAGACAGCACCACACATACATAACTCTATTGCTTTTAGTGCTTGGCTGGTTTGGTACGTTATAAATCTCTGTAGATCTCCCAGCTTGAGGATTAGAGTGCTCGAAGTCAGCCCAGGTGCACCTTGCACACGTGTTTGGGAAGAGGAGCCAACACAACCAGGTCTTCCCAGTTCTATGTGACTGCCTTCCCCACTCTCCTGCCTTCCCTCTTTTATGGCTGTTTTTCTCAAGACCATGGGCCAAACTTTATCATCNTGCATGCAGACAGCACCACACATACATAACTCTATTGCTTTTAGTGCTTGGCTGGTTTGGTACGTTATAAATCTCTGTAGATCTCCCAGCTTGAGGATTAGAGTGCTCGAAGTCAGCCCAGGTGCACCTTGCACACGTGTTTGGGAAGAGGAGCCAACACAACCAGGTCTTCCCAGTTCTATGTGACTGCCTTCCCCACTCTCCTGCCTTCCCTCTTTTATGGCTGTTTTTCTCAAGACCATGGGCCAAACTTTATCATCCATTTGCAAAGGTGAAAGTGTCATTTCTGAGTCTTTGGTAGCCACCTGTTGCTGCAGCACAAGCTGCATAATTAGAACTGACAATCCCTGCCTAGAGATTTTTTGGAAGCTGGAAAAAATGAGAATGTTGTCAAAAAAATAGCAATGCTTCTAGTCTGCAATGCAGTGATGGAGATGAAAGATGAGTGAATCTAAGGAGAGAATATATCAGCCCAGTGCCTTTTTCTTACTAATTTAGAAGTCCAAAATGGTCTGTAAAATTTACATTTCTCTTATAGCTTTAAANCTGACAATCCCTGCCTAGAGATTTTTTGGAAGCTGGAAAAAATGAGAATGTTGTCAAAAAAATAGCAATGCTTCTAGTCTGCAATGCAGTGATGGAGATGAAAGATGAGTGAATCTAAGGAGAGAATATATCAGCCCAGTGCCTTTTTCTTACTAATTTAGAAGTCCAAAATGGTCTGTAAAATTTACATTTCTCTTATAGCTTTAAAGAAAATGTATTTTAGGCTGACTTCTTTATTTCTCTTTTTACTGGATCAAACCAACAGCAAGTTTAATAGCAGTCATGCTTAAAATTACAGTAAGGGTGGTAATTTCTTTTTGCATCAGTTGATGCAAAAGAAGCTTTATATTTTGAGTATTAGCAATTTTCCGCAAAATTATGAAAACCCTTTAAAAGAGGATCTTATTTTTCCTATCAGTGAAAAAATGAATTTCATTGGAGGCAGTGTTGAATCATACTGTTCTCGGCTCTGAGTAACAGATACAAATCTCAGAATGTGATATGAATTTTTTGTAGGTGGACAGTGACTTTCAGTCATTCCAGGACAGAAACTAGTCATCTGGAGAGGCAGGGATTTCTCTTCAGGGTTTGTTTAGGAGATTGCTAACAACTGTCACCTTGGGTGACACTTTGGAACTTGAGGTAGGGACCTCCAGGGTTGGGAGCCTGGTCTGGAGCAGGGGAGATGCAGCACACAGCTTGCCCAGCCATGGGATCTGGTGCTGCTGGTGCATCAGGGTGTGTGGAGGAGCTGCAAAATCCACACTGCTCAGCACATCCTGCGTGCTTCACTCCATCCCACCCACACTCTCAGAAGCAGCATCCATGTAACAGGCATTTGAATTCACTGGTGAGGCACAGCTCTCCTTTGCACTTGTGCAATATATCAAAAATGACCTGGTGAGGATAGATGAGAAGTGACTGGAAGTGTGAACCAGGGTAATGAAGAGAAAACCAGGAGTGCTTTAGAAAGAGAGGCTTGTTAACATAATTGTATTATATGTGATGGCAGTGCCAAAAAAGAAAACTGCACATAGCCAGTAGAAATATTGTATTATGCAAATATGGCAGAGGTTCAAACATTCCCAGTCTCACATCAGCCTATGAGGTTAATGCTGCAAAAAGATAAAAGGTCCCAAGGCTACTGAAGGCACAAGAAGCTGTGAGGGTGGCAACACCAAAAGCATGGTGCTCCCACATGTGGTGGGGCCAAGGGAACTCTTCTCTGTGATTCCTGGATTTGTCCTGTGCAGGGCCAGGAGTTGGACTCGATGATCCTCATGGGTCCCTTCCAACTCAGGATATTCTATGATTCTGTTAGAGCAGGGTCTGCCCTGGTTTGGAATAACAGACCGCTGCTGGGAGGAGAGCCCTGGGATTTGGGGTTTCATTTCTTGGCTGGGTCACAGATGTTCTGTGGAGCCTTAGGCATGTGATTTTATCTCTGTGTGATTCAGCTCTTTATCTCCAAGAGTAAATAGAAGCCTGTTTCCCTGCTTTGGTTAGATGCCATAGCAGCTTTATGAAGGGAACATCATCGGGTGTTGGGGCTCTCATCTCCTCTGTGACTCTAAGTGTTGCTGCAGTATGTTAAAATGTTGTAAATGTTGTAAAAAATGTTGTAAAATGTTGTAAAAATTTTAATGAAACATTTTTAGGAGGAGGAAGTGTTTGTATTTGGTCATCATCAAGAGGGAATGATCTCTACATTGCAGAAATCATGCCTCACTGAGGAATAACCCGATGCAAGGCCACAGCAAAGCAAGGATGAGCCGTGATCCCTGTGGGAAGACAAGCCCACAGCTTTCTGCAGGGAGAAGGGACATTCTGTGAGGTGGCACTCTCTGGGTGGCGCAAATGAGAAAACTCCATTTAATGTAGGGAAATCTTTTCTCCGAAGGGCCTTTTGCTTTTGTATAGAACAAGCAGCATTCAAGTAAAACGTTTCTTTTAGCATTGACCTCCCAGCTATACATTTGTTACTCTAGCAGGCAACTGAGACTGACAAACATATGTTCTGTTGTCAGAATATGAGGACAAAAACATCTAATTGCTATATTCACCTCACTGTAGATTATTGCTAAATACAGTGCAAAGCGGTGTAAAATCAGTAAGTACTATGGTAGCCAACTGAAATATTTCTGGCCATTTGTGAATGAAAGAAGTACAGTGAAAAAGTTTGATTCCCTTAGCTGAATTGCATGCTGGGTCACAAGTGGAACAGAAAGATGGTTAAGTGCCCTATAGACAATGGGAGTATAAATTATCCTATATATGGTAATTAGATGCTTTGCACACCCAGTTTTACTGTCATGATAGTTATAGGCAAAATCAAAGTTACTGCTACTGGTGGTTTAATTTCCCAGCCTGGGCCTGAAATCCGTGTGTCAGTGTGCCATGGGAGCACTCCAGCCCTGGTGTGCTGGGAGAGCTGGGCAGCACTGGGACTGCTCCTCACCAGCGCTGCCAGTGCTCCTTCCCCAGCCCTTTTGCATTTGGGGAGATTCAGCACCTCCTAAGATCCGTCAGCTGCCCTGGGAGAGTACAGGAGTTACAGCAGACACTTTGCTGTGGACAGATTGGTATTGGAGGCAGTTGTGTCCAGTTTCCTCTCCTGCTCCCAAGGGCAGGGGGTCTCACATGCTGTGAGAAGAACTGGCTGTTTCAGGCTGTGTGTCAATAACCTTTCTCTGCCCATCATTGCTTCACTGACTGGATCTGACAAGTCCAGAGGATTGACTGTCCCCTGTACAGCCTGCTTTTAGTGTTTAGTCCATAAGATTTTTCACATTCTTCATCAGCTCTGCTTCACTTGGACGTCAGGTATTTATTACTCAGAGACAAGGAAGCACCCTGTATCCTTTCTTTGCAAAAGCGTGAAGGAAAGTTGTTCTATTGCCTTTACTCCTCTTTAAGATTTACTGGAAGGAGGGGAGAAATGCCATTCTGTTTAGTGATGAATAGCTTGGGTTGCTAGATTTGTTTATCATTCTTCTCCCACTTTGCTCGGATGACTGCAGTGAGCGATACACAGTGCGTGTGGTTTCCAGATGAAGAGAGAAATAGGAAGATGTAACTTAATTAACAGAGGCAAGACAGTGTGGTCACACCGATTACAAACAATTCTGGCTTCTAAAATCCAAAGCACAAGGTGGGCTGAGTCCAGCAGGTTTCCGTCTAGTCGGGAGGCAGTGCCTGCCTGTCTGACAGTCTCCTGTGTGATAGTGCTGCCATCCCTGTGTCCCACTGATTTAGAGGAGCAGACACCGAAGCCATCTCGTGCTTTTGCTTATCCTGTGCTGGCAGGATCGCTGCTCACTGAATATCAAGAGCAGCAGGTGGGCAGGAAGTCGCCACCTTCCTTTTCCAGCTGGAAAGCAGGAATTGCAGCCTAGCCAACAGCAAATGAGGGATGGCCATAGCAGCAAAAGGAGCGGAGAACGGCAGGAGTGAATGAAGCCTTTTGAATTCTCTTTGCACTGCCTGCTTGCCAGGGACACAGAATCACTCTACACCACCATCCCCAGAACTGTGCCGTGCCCTCGGTGTGCCTGGGATCAGCTGCTGCAGCAGGTGGGATGGTGGAGGGATGGCCCTTAAATACAAATACATTTTAAGCAATGGAAAGATGTAGTTCTGTAACCCCAGTACCTGAGCTCTTCCTTGTTTCTTACAGATTAAGCTTTGCAAAATCCCTGTAAAACAAGGGGATGCCATCCTCATTTTACAAATACATCAAATGGAGATTAAAGCCTGGATTTTCAGAGAGATTTAACCACCAAACTCTCCTGGAGTTCAGTGGGAGTTAACACTTCAGTATCCTTTAGAGTATTGATCTCAATAAATTACACACAGCCATCTAATAAGTGTGTGATGGAGTTGGGAATTAATCCCCAGTTTTTGGAAAGGTTGTTCTGTGCCTTTACTACCCTTTCTGCAAATGAGAATAGCACTAGTCATTGCACCAAAGGTACCATGGATTACATGTGGTTGAATTTTAATTGAACGGTTTCATTGTGATGATTTTGTTTTGGTTTTTGGTCCCAGTTGATTAAGGCTTATTGGGAAAATTTTGGCAGAGTTTATTTGTAGTTCTGTAAAGCAGCTTCATCAAATTATGCTAATTTCCCTGGAATTTCATCTCTGACANCCTGCTTGCCAGGGACACAGAATCACTCTACACCACCATCCCCAGAACTGTGCCGTGCCCTCGGTGTGCCTGGGATCAGCTGCTGCAGCAGGTGGGATGGTGGAGGGATGGCCCTTAAATACAAATACATTTTAAGCAATGGAAAGATGTAGTTCTGTAACCCCAGTACCTGAGCTCTTCCTTGTTTCTTACAGATTAAGCTTTGCAAAATCCCTGTAAAACAAGGGGATGCCTTCCTCATTTTACGAATATATCAAAGGGATATTAAAATCTGGATTCTTAGAGAGATTTAACCACCAAACTCCCCTGTAGTTCAGTGGGAGTTAACACTTCAGTATCCTTGAGAGTACTGATCTCGACAAATTACACACAACCATCTAAAAAGTGTGTGATGGAGTTGGGAATTAATCCCAGGTTTTTGGAAAGGTTGTTCTGTGCCTTTACTACCCTTTCTGCAAATGAGAATAGCACTAGTCATTGCACCAAAGGTACCATGGATTACATGTGGTTGAATTTTAATTGAACGGTTTCATTGTGATGATTTTGTTTTGGTTTTTGGTCCCAGTTGATTAAGGCTTATTGGGAAAATTTTGGCAGAGTTTATTTGTAGTTCTGTAAAGCAGCTTCATCAAATTATGCTAATTTCCCTGGAATTTCATCTCTGACAGAAAAAAGGAAGAAAAGGATGCTAGCAGGTTCCTGTTGTGTCAAGAAAACAAGTTGTTTTGACATTTCCAAAATGAAATGTTTTGATTTTTCATTTTAAAATTACTTTTTCCTTGATGTCATGGTATTTTTACATAATTTTAATCATTTGAAATTGAAATGAAACTGAATTTTGTGACCCAAAAATGAAAGCAAATGTAGATGTCTTGAAAGCCCTGCTGAAATATAGCTCAACTGCCAGTCCCATGGGAGGGGGGCATCCAGCACCACAGACACACGCTGGCTGTCCTGAGCTCTGTGGCTGGGTGGGGGGAGAGCTCTTTACAGACCTCAGGCAGCCCTTGGGCAGGTTCTGCATCACAGGTGAGGATGGTGTGTACAGGGTTTAGTGATGTGTTCACAAATGACTGCATGGAAGCCACTCTTCTCCCACTACATCCTTGAAAAATGTATAAATTCTGTGCAAATCCTCTGCACAGAGATACATTTGACTGTTCTCAGTGGTGGAAATGGATGCAAAAGAAATGTGGAAAGGAACAATTCACTGAAATTTTATCCACCAAATCTTGATTTAAAAACCAAAAGGTGATTCCTGAGGAGAGACTGTTACTGAGGGGATTTTTCAGTTAGTAACACCAACACACTGCGAACGTTGTGTCAGATCTGTAACGTTCACAAAGGAACTATTAAACTTGCAGCTAGAATTGGACGTTTGCCCAGAATTGTAAGTCCTTTTAAAATGTCCCATTGCCTATTTCACTGGGATGTATTTGGCTGAGGATAATATATTGATGTTTGCCACAAAGCTGTAGAACAAACAAAAAAATTCCTTACAAATTAATTGGTATCAGACTTCTCCTAATCAATATGCTCTCTGATACGCTTCAGGTGGATTAGTGCAGTAAAAACACTTTTCATTTGCACAGGTACCTGCTAATGTCTATTTGTTGCAGTGCTAGGTGTGCTTTCATCATAACACCATGGAAAGCCTGGCAGGAAACAAGCTCTGAAGACCCTTAGAAACTAAAGAAGATGTTTACCACTTGGTAAAAAAGCAGTTGCTGCTGTGGATTGCAGTATTCTTTGGTGTCATGCTGCAACAGGGAAACCAGTGTAGGAAAGTGTGGACACTTTGAAGGTGTGGACCTTCAAAATTCAGAGCACCCTCTGGTTTTTTTTGAATCTGCAGGGTCCAGATGTGTCACTTGACACCTCCTCTAAAAACGTCCCAACCTTCGTGCACAGAGCAGAGAACCACTTACAAGGAATGACAGCTATGATGTCTTGAGAACACAGCTCATCATTTCATAGAATGGTTTGGGTTGGGAGGGACCTTAAAGATCATCAAGTTTCAACCCCTCTGCCATGGGCAAGGACACCTTCCCCTAGACCAGGTCACATCCAACCTGGCCTTGGACACTTCCAGGGATGGGGCAGCCAAAGCTTCTCTGGGCAACCTGTGCCAGGGCCTCACCACCTCACATGGAAAAATTTCTTCTTAATACTAATTTAGTCATATCTTCTTTCAGTTTAAAGCCATGCTTCCTTGTCCTATCCTTTATCAACTTCGAAAGGCTGTTTTCAGATTTTGGCAGATACTTCAACCTTCACAGTTAAAATTCAAAATATTTAAAATTAGGGAGACTGTATGCAGTGTAAATCTCCCCCATAGAGAGAAAGCTGTCAAGGTGATGCTGGATTTAAAATCTGTCTGGAATTCAATTACTGGCGTTCAGGCCAAGTAATTTTTTCAGCAGCTCTTGAGCAGCCTGGCTTGGGATGTTTACCCTGCTGAACCTGCAAGTCACTGAGTAACCAAGGAACAGGAAGAGCATCCTTGAACTCGATGAATTACCCATTTGCATTTACTGTTTCTTTCTGAGGAAAAAAAATAAAAATCTTTCTTTCCTCTGCAACACAGGAGGTGCTGCAATTATCCCTCAAGAGCAGCTGTTCGATGGTTGTTGCTAATTCCAGCAGCATCCAGGGTGGTTAACAGATCTATTGCTCCCATCGGATCTGAGGACGGTGATTTCTCAACTTCAGGGTCCTCACAGAATCCCAGATTAGGACAGTTTCCTTCTTGAGACTTATAGTGGGCTTAGGGCTGATCTACCCCCTGTGCTGCAGCTTCATTATAGTTATTTATCTCTGCCTTTCGTAATTCCAGACTGGATTCAGTTATCACAGTAACGAATCTCACTCCAACACCTCGGGTTAAGCGTGGGTGATTAAAGGTGACTCCGCCTCCCCTGAGTCATCTATAAGTGACTTATAGAGCTAATAATGGCCTCATCCTTTTGTACCTTGGTACACAGCTTGTGTTCTGGAGTCTTTTATAGCTCAAATGAGCTGCTTTTGCTTATTTATTTCCCTCCTCATTCATTTTTAATGGTTAGAAGAGACTCCCCCATTCTTCTTCTGACAGTAGTGATTTAGGCAGGACTCATTATCATAACTTATGTTACTAAATATCCCCATTTATGCTGGTAGACCAAGGAAAATGTGAGCAGTGCTAAATCAGAGGAGATCCCATGAGCTTGCCAAGGTGTCAGGTCTGTGTTTGAAGTGTATATTATATACAGGGAGTGTTTGTATGAGGGAAGGATCATTTACAGGAACATGGATGGGGGTACAGAGTCACTGAGTGTTTCTGAAATACAGATTTTATGTGGAAATATCAGAGACTTACTTTCCTAATTGGCCACCCTTGAAATATCTGTACCTGAACTGCTCAAGATACATCTTATTTTCAGAGACTTACTAGCTGTGACTTCATAAGAGTTCCAACAGAATTACTGTAGCAGAAAAGCAGTTTCCTATCAGGGTTTTACTGTTATCCCATGGGAATTTAATAATGATAATAAGGTAGGTAAAGACTGTTACAGCTGTTTCTGAGAGCTAACAGTGAAATGTTGGGTACCTCTTCTGGGAGTTACGATGTACATTCCCCTTTCCCTCCTTCCCATTAGATCTTTGGATTCTATTCAACCCAAAGCTAACACAGAGTTTATGTGACCGAAGGAATAGTCAGCCACACAAACTCATATCGCCCATAGACAGTCTCCACAGAAGGATAAAGGGAAAAGCAGTAAAATCCTTTTAGGAAAGAGATGGGAACAGTCTTCACTGGAGAACTGTGTGCAGGAGGTCGGTGTAATAGAGATCGTGTGTGATTTGTGAGGGGCCTTATTGTTTCTTTCCATGGTTTTGCCAGACTGGCTGAAGTCTTGCTACTAAAAAGCTTTCAAGAGCTTATTGTTTTCTTCCACAGATAATGTAACAAACTGTGAAATAAAATAAGAGAAATTAATAGAAGCTGATTTCTCTTGCTTGTAACCACACCTTGAGAGTGTACAGAAGGTGGGGAGTTTTAAGGTCATAAGTTACTCCTTTTCAAACAACACAAACAGGCTTTTAAAGTAAACGTTAAAAAAAAAAAGGGTGCCTTGGACCAGCAGTGCTCCCTCCTCTTCTAGTCAGTATCTATCTGCAAGGAAACAGTTCTGTGTTAAAGTGACACAGAAGCATCCCCTCCACATTGCAAGGCTACCAGCCGAGTTTTGGGCTCAGTTTTGGGGTACCCAATGTACAGAACTGCACGTGGGGCTGAGGACTGTATATTTACACCAGGGATTTATAGTAGGAAGCAGCAGTGACTTAACTCTATTCCCTTTTCTGACAATAGGACTGGAGGTTTGAAGTCAATGCAATGCTGTGCACATCTGAAATATCCCACTCTGCACATTTTGTAGCACTGATGATTGAACTCGACATCCAGCTTGCCAGAAGCTATGTGTTTGGTATGGACATGGTGCAGTTGGAAATCTAATTCCTGATTCTGTGCAGTGCTGGCAGTGTGGGACAGACCTCTGCCCTCGGTGCCCTGGTGCATGGTGATTAGATGTGTGTGTGTGACTCAGAGGAAGCTGCCTCAGCTGTTCACTGATGTAAGGAAAAGAGGTGGACCTGCAGGAGCCAAAAGAAACCCGAAGCACTTTTATAACCTACCAAGTTCATGCCCAAAAAAGCCATTCAAAACTCAGTGCCTCAAGAGATGAAAGTCCTCTCTATTGAGAGAATTTCCAGAGCATCTTGTGAACACTAAGTACAGCCTCCCTTAATTAATGGACGTCAGCTCAATGTAGTTGTGTGAAAAGCTCTGGTGACACAAAGCCCAAAAAGGCTTTAGCCAGCGAGCACAGCACCTGAAGGATTTAATGGCATTATAATGTCCTTGAATTCCAGTGGCCACAACACAGAGATGTATTCCAGCAGTACACTAGCAGTAAAAGAAAATCTACTCTTTCTCTCTTGAGGCCTTGTCACCTTTACTGAAAACTGGAGTTGCCATCATTGAGATATCAAAACTTAAAGGGAGCAGGAAAGGAAAAGGAGAGATGGGTTGGAGCCCCTGAATTTCAGAACGAAAACAAATTGGGTTTCCCCACAAATCACCCACCTTGCTCCAGCCCCTTTGTAGCTCCTATTGCATTTTATAATGTGTCTAATATTTTTCTGGAATCTCTCTGTTTTGTGACCAAGATTTTGAAACCTCCCAATCCCCTCAATAACGTGCTGCCGGGGAGCTGTGTTGGTTCAGTACAGAGCCTTTCTTGCTCACACACCGAGGGGATGTGCAGTGGCTCCACTCATGCGTTTAATGCACTTGAAGCACAGCCATTTCTGCCGTGCTTTCTGAGCCATGCAAAGCACTGTCGGGCAGGAGGAAGGGCGGGTAGTTAAAGGCTGTTTATGTGAATTAACGCTAAAGAAAAGGAGCTGCTTGACAGACTGAGGAACTGAAATCCATTACAAATTGTAAAGCAGACATGTGGGCTCGGAAAAGGCAGTGTCAGCCGAAGCTTCTCTGTGCTGTTCCCATCAACATCAACACGGAGAAGCCATGCGAGGGGGGACCCGGTGGTCCCCCTTGTGCTAGCCTGGGGGACAGCCCGCAGTCTGACAGCTGCTGAGCTGCCTGTGCCGGGGCTTTCTTCATGTGCATGTTTGTCCTGCAGAGGCTCAGCCGAGCCCCTTCAAACTCATTTCACAACATATTCACTCTTTTCCAGCAAACAGCTTAGAAAACACAAGCTCAAAAGAGAAGGGGAAGCTCGATTTTTTCTTCTTTCCCTACATCTTTTTAGTCCTTCTCTTCTGCTGGAAGATGAATGGTTCAGATGTGTCTGCAGTAGCATGGGTATGGCTAATCTGCCGGTCTATTGATGACCTGTTTCTGAATGTGCTGGCCTGATTTATGAAAATGTACTGTACTTTGCCCCATGTTTTGATGTTGCTCTGTTAGGACTGCATGCAAACTGCAGCAGAACAGTGATGCTTATTCATTCAAACAGTGAAGGGCTGGCTGGGAACTGAATGAGCTCATAGTTGTTGCCGACTTCACTTACAGCAAGGGAAACAGGCACAAGTGGGTATCCCAAGCGTAGTCATTTTTTTCCTGACCATCAGTTTGTTTTATAAATCATAATCTTGGAAGCACAAGGTCATGGTATTTATTTAATCATTCATACAGTTGGTTTTTAGAGATGGATTCTTTTTTTAACTCTCCTGCAGTAAACCCTGACAAAGTTGGAATTGAGGTCTGTTTGCCTGACAAATTTTCTTTCTTTTGTTATTGCTTGAGCATTAATGAATTTGAAATCTGAGAGTCTGATTCACATCTCTTACAAGCATAATTCAGCCATTATCTGTATGGCTGGAAAGACTCTCAGTCATGTTCAAGCCCCTGTCTGTTGAACTGCTCTTCACACATTCACAGACTAATAAAAACAGCAGCAAAATCTCTCCTGTGCTGTCTGTGTGTACTTCAAAAGTCACTGTTCAGACAGTGAAGACTTACCCTAGTAGGAGGATGTTTGGCAGGTCCCCTGCCAGCAGCCCTGTAGAAGTGCAGAGCTGGGGACATGCAGGGGACATGCAGGAGAGGTCTGCTGGGGACCAGGGCTCCAGCACCTCCACACAGTGGTTTGCAATCATCCTCCAACTCTGATTTTTGTGCTGCAAGGCACAGAAGTTAACCTGTTGCCTGTAATGACTAGGAAATGTTTTCAGCCCTAGGTCTGTCACCCATGGGGATGTTTAATTTCTTAATGTGTTAATTAGCTAAGATTCACAAATGTAGGTGTTGGTAGCTGGAACCAGAAGTGGCAAGGAAGCCACACAAAGCTGTTACCTGTCACCCATGTGCTACTCAGGAAAATCCTTGTCTTCAGACCATTTCCTTGTGCCTGTGGTCCAGCCTGCAGAGCACAAGAGCAAGTGCAGAGGACCTCAGGGTAATCAGCTCCTGGGCTGAATGTGACCTTGGGGCCACTCTGTCTCCAGCTTTATCCATTGCTTCTCCGGTAGAAATCAGCACTTTGCGGCTCTGCCCAGCTTCTCTTCTCACTGGTGTCTCAGGGGAAAGAGGAAAGGCAGAAAACAGCAGACAGAGCTTATTAGCACATAGGAGAGTTGTCTGGTGTGAGAACAGCACTTAAAATACAAAAAGGCAACAGGGATAAGCACAATGCCAGCAAGGAGCAGATGATTTCCACTTACAGAAGCAAGGTGGGAGAAGGAGCAGATGTAGCAGGCACTGCCTGAAGGTCTTCTCACTTCCAGCCTGTCGGACAGGCTATTAGACATTGCAGGTAGGAAGTATGATGTAGTTCTTGCCCTGAAAATATCACTCTCGCATTTATCGTGCCTTCTGCAAGGATGCAAGAATAATGTCTGCTCTCTTGCTGCTGCCCAGACATGCTGCTCTCAGAAGGTGAATGTGCTTATGCCTCCAGCCTCCCCTATAGCCATTTCTGCAGGCTCACATGAAGCTTCTCCCGGAGTTTTGCCAAGTTTCATCTTCCTCAGCTCAGGCCAGTTTGGATCAGCATTACGATGAAGTGGATGTAACGTTATTGCCAGAGGCCCCAGCCAGGGCTGGGACGTGTCTGTGCTCAGCTGCCTGCTGTGAGGTCCTTCCCACGTGTTTCATACCCCCATGTTTTGAGGCTTTTTTGACAGCAACTGTGTTTTCTTGCTGTGCAGCACAATGAGATTGGATCCTGACAGGAGCTGTTAAGAACTGGTGTAAAACAGGCTAACATGAGACTATCCTGAAAAACATAAATCTGCCTGTAAACAACCTCCTTACTTTCCTGCTGGAACCAACAGCAACTGTAAGATTTTGACCTTAGAACAGACAAGAGAGACATTGCAAGAGCCATGATAACCTTTTTTGGTACGTTACCTAGGCTCAGACAAGCAAGGCTGGAAATGGATTTGCTATGGATCTGTCTGTGAGAGGGTTGTTGTTGTTTAAAGATAATAATATTAGAAATGCAAATTATCCTAAAAAAGCTGGTGATATTTAAATATGATTTAAATTCATTTAGCATTTAAACAGAAAAGTAGAAAATGGCATTAAATTCAGATGAGGATGAGACTATACATTCTGGACTGAGAAATATTAAATATGTTGACGGAATGAAATAGAAGGTCTGGCTGGTAATGGATTGTGAAAAGAGTTCAGGGTTTTAATAGATCATTCCTTCAGATCATCAGCACAGTAAAGTGGTAGTTAATAAATTATTTGACATGTACATTTACTCATATATTTAACTAACTGTAATGAACAGGTCCTGTCAGCTTACCTAGATCCTTGCAATAGCTGCTAAATCGCTTGAGTGAGATTTACTAACTCTCTGCAATATTGATGTCCAGAGCTGCAGGTAATAAATAAAGTGACATCAGGATGAGCTGGAGCTTCTGCTCAAGTGTTGTGTAAGGCCTCTGTCAGGCTTGCAGCAGGGATGAAGTTCTTCCCTGTGATTAGTTTCTGGTTATGACCACCCCATGGTACCTGTAACAGGACTCTTGAAGAACCTTCTGTCCCAGTTTGACTAGAGAAATTTGTCCCCTGCTCAATTCCATGTACACGCAGTTACCTGTTCCTCCCCACAGGTGTGTGGTATTTCTTGGACTGCACACAAAGTAGAGTAGGAGGACNGGGTGGAGAATCCCCATCATCTCTAATAAGAGGTAGGTTTCATTAGAGGATGTTCATTCTGGGCTGTGCACTTGCCAGAGACCTGTCAGGGCCAGTGGATCTGAACATGCTCATTTGGCCTTAATGCAATTCTGTTGTAAATTTGAAGGTCACCAGACATTTATTCAATAGGCTCCTGCACTGGACTTATAAGGGAAATGGAAACTGCAGGTTGCATGTTCCTGTATTGGAAATCAATTTCCTTGTATAGTGCTAATGGCTGAGATGGGAAGAGCCAATTGTTCAAGTTAGGCAGGATCAGGCATGAGGCAGCAAGAAGACATCAGCAAGAGCCAGCTCTGGCAAGGCTGGTCAGTCTCCAGCCTATTCACAGGTCCTAGCAGTTAATGTATTAATTGTTAATGGTCACAATTAGTACATGTCTGTTTTGTACCACTGTAGGGTTCAATGGCACCGATCAATATCCCAAAGTCAGGACATTTTTACATGAAGGCTTTAAGATACTGTATGTGCCCCCCATCAGTGGCATGTGAATGACGGGACAGAGGATGGATGCAGACAGGTCAGGACTGTTTGCCTACTTGATAAAGTAGGTACTTGGTATTCCCACCTGCCTACAAAGGCATTTATTACCAGGTTTTTGTTAGTAGCAAAGCAAAGAGATTTTGGTGGAGATGTGATTTCAACCTGAACACCATACAGAGAGGGAGGTGTGGGTAGGTCCAGAGATTTCCCTGACAACACAAAGATGTTTATGGGAAGATCCAGAAAGAAAAAAGTGTGGAAAGGACTTGACATGGAAAATAGTGGGAGATATTTGAAGAGGACAGTGTGGCAAGGAAGCTAGCTGGTGATTTCACCTACTGGTTTGGAAGTCCAGGCAGCCTGGAGGTCTCAGTTATGAACAAGGAAAACAGGATGAAAGTGAGGGGGCCTGACCTGACCTGACCTGACTTCAGAAATGCACTGAGGGAAGCACTTTGGTCCAGCAACCAGGCTGCAGACTTATGTCAGCAATAGCTCTCCTGTTCAAGCTCTCCCAACACCAATTTAAAGTAATCTTTTATTCTCGGTGCCATCCCAGACCAGCCAGAGACAGTGATGATGAGGAAGAGGATGAACGCAAGGGGAGGGGCTGTGCCCTGCAGTACCAGCACACCATGGTGAGAGTCCTCACACAGTTTGTAGCTGAAGCCTCGGACCCTGGAGGGCAGCTGAGCTTTTTGCTGGGATCTGACTGGCAGATTGATATTACTGACCTGGTGAAGGACTTCATGCAGGTGGAGGAGCCAAGAATCGCCAAGCTGCAGGATGGACAGGTTTTGATTGGGCTGGAGCTTGGAATGACAACAATCCAGGTAGGGAAAATTAATTATTTGTTCCTTTTCCTGCATTAACCCACCACCCTGGGAACTGAAGAGCTGGTACAGCGTTAAAAACAGGAATAGGAGCCATGAATTTTTGAATGGGACAGAATTGCAATAAGAACTGGAAGACATAGAAGAGATGGTTTTCTCTTCTTATATTGGGGCCCAAAGTAAAGTAGATTGCAGTTTTATTTAATTTTGTCCAACCTGTATATTTGGAGGGTTTTTCTGATTATTTTTGTCTCAGGCTGTTTTTGAACCTGGAGCCAGTATACAGGTTATCACAAGGCATGCAGCTGGTGGAACAGCTCAGTCTTCTCAAAACCTACATTGGCAGAACAAAGGGCAAAGTGAAAATTAACTGGTGCTGGTTAAGGAACTGAGACTGGAATATTAATCCAAGTATTAATTAAAAGGAAAAAGAGAGGGGGAGAGAGAGATTAATTCAGTTATACTGTGAAGTAAAAAGCATGTTAACAAACACTGGAATAGGGAAAAAATTCTAGCTCTCCAGACATGCTCATCATCCCCAACTGTCGAAGCAGAAAACAACCACCACACCTGTCGACAACAAGGTTGTCAGGGCTGGAGAAGTGGGATTTGAGATTTTTGGCTTTCTGCAAAATCTGTAAAGATTTTCCAAATGACTTTCCAAAGCTCTGGGACTTAAAATGCTCCAACAAATGCACATAAAACGGTGGAAAGAAAAATCCAAGGGAAAAAAACAGAGACCAAAATCTATTTAAAGAATACCTCTTGTAAGCTGCTTCCAAAATGCTCTGTACCCTCTGTGGATCATTAAATTCAACTTGCTTGCTAATGAGCAT
>WEIV01015770.1:343-25639 GCA_013390005.1 Calyptomena viridis
TCACAGGGTCCCGCTGTCTATAGGCTAACACAAACATGGCTATTGTTTTAGCTAAATAATGCCGCTTATCTCCCTGCCTGATTTTACATACATCTGTGAGTAGAAAATAAGTTATTTGCAAACAGTATAAAATGTGTAAATTGTATTCACATGCACAGTAAGCTTGACTACATACAAATAATGCTAGGAGAAAGGGAACCCAGTATACATTACCATAAAATTTACATCATATTTTCAGAACTACAGAGGAAGTAAGGTTTTGCTTTCATTTTTACTAATTGTTGTAAAAATGTATTATAAAAAGCAGCATTAAGACACAGCAATATAAACAAACATCTTAATTTTGCTTAATTGTTGAGACTGAACTCAAAAATAAATTATTTCAATCTCTTTGGAAATTCCCCTCCTCCACTGATTTCAACATCTAGAAACAACCTTCTCAGTCACTTCGTCAAAAAGCACATTTAGTCAATTTAACCCTTGGTATATGCTACTCTGGTATCCCAGAATATATGTTGCAGGATTCCTTCCAGTTAGACATCATAATTTTTTCCCCAGCGCTCTTCACCGTATTTAATACCCTGGAGTTAATCCTAGCCCCGTCAAGGCAGTTCAACAAAGCTTGTAAGAAATGTTTCCAGAACCAACATTTTTGGTCACAGCAGTGAAGCTGCAATACTGTGAGCAGGCTCAACTTGGAAGTAACAAATCCACAATTTCTCCTTCAACTCCTGACAGTATAAACCAGTATAGCCCATATTGATTGCCTCGGCATCCAAGCACTCTAATGCAGAACACCGAAATAACATGGTGGTACCACACTGCAGCAGGTGCAGCAAGCATCAAAGTATCAGACACAAACCCAAAAATTTCCTGAAGAAGCTCAGCTATGAACTTGGAAGGCTCAAATCTTGGCACTGAGAGCATCCCAGCTTAGCTGAAAGATGCCTCCAGCAAGCTACTGGATCCGGTCCCATTTAGGGTTACTAAAGATGAATGTAATCATCCTGCACTGACTTTTCATAGAATTAGTAAGACCATTCGTACATTTAAAGTAAGAACCAGCTTGGCTTCTTTAAGATTCAAACGCAGATCTGAATCCTGAGTTACTGATGAAGCAGCTCAACTCATTCAGCACAGGGACAAATGATTTGAGATTGGAATTTTCCATTGAAAATTTTCCATTTTCTGAGACAATCTGAACCATTAGCTCTAGCCTAGAAATGTCAAAGTTGTGACTCAACAGAAATGCAAAGCTGAACTCCCTTCACAACACCATCTTGGTTGCAGGAGGAAGAGGAGAGTGAATGAGAGGAGAGGGAAGATTAAAGACATCACCTGGAGATTTTAAACTGAAGGACTGAAAACCATTTTAGGTGAGGTCAAACACGTGGATGTTAATCCCATAATTTCACTCAAGTTTCTAACTCTGTTCTGCAGGTGGAGGTCAAGGATGGATCAAACCAGAGTCAGTCTGCTCTCTGCAGTCACATCTCTTTAAGATACTGTACAAGTATCACTGTAGACTTAGGTTTTCTTAAATAGGGGGGGCAAAGCTGAATGGTATCACAGTTCTGTCAATGCAGAAATCCCAAACTCACAATGAGTTTTATGTATAGTCCACACTAAGCATAAATGTTAACAATATAATTTACTGTGCCATTCTTCATGGATTAATTATTCCTGTTCAGTAATATTATGAAATCGCACAGCATAGGGGTTTGAACCATGCACTTAAACCCAGGGCTTCTGCAGTCAGCAAAAGGACAAGCAAGAAGAACAAGTTAATACATGTCACTTGGCAAAAGAAGTTTTTGAAGACTAGTGTTTCAAATGTTCATGCAAATTAAAGAAGATAGGAAAAAAAAACCCATGGTAAAGGGATAGCACCAAGGAAGGAAAGAAATAACATAAGGAACAGACTCAAATCTGAGAGCATCTACACTGCCTAGGGCAAACTGCAAACAGCAGCTGACATAATAAAAGCCGACACAGTGACCTTTGCTGAGATTTCATTAAGGACAAAAAAATCATCGGTATCAATAAAACTCTGTTTCGCAGCCTGGCTGGAAATCAGTCTGTGTCACCATGGGCTCTCAGTACATATACAGCAAGAAGGAGGGAGAGTAAGAGGATTCATTTGTTAAATATAAACAAGCATAAAAACCCAAAATTGACACACAATTCACTCAATATACAAAAAGTGAAATGAACCCACTCAACTCTAAATCTCACATAAAAACACATTCACTCCAAAGAGAGCAAAAAGCACAAATGCAAGCAACAAGCTCTTTGCCATCATAAAAATAAAAGAAAAAAAGTCACATTTTCATCTTTTTTTTATTTTTTTTTTTGCAACTACCTCTTTTAGCCTGAATATTTAATTTGAAGCAAGATTCCTTTCCACAGTATTAACAGTATCAGCTCCAGCACTGTTTATAGACTCCCCTACCTCTCACACCCTTTTTTTTTCCTGTCTCCCGTGTTCTCTGATACTTTTTAAGTCCCTTTTATTCGGCACATTTATGTAACACAGCTGGTTACACGAACTCATCAACCTGGCAGAGCACTGCTGGTAAAGCAGGTAAAGCTGAAAAAAATTTTTCCTCTGTATCCTCCTGTCAGCATGCTTCATATGTCAAGGTAGCCTCAAATCAGCTTAGGTGTGTAGACAGAGAGCACTTTAAGTAATTGATTTATGGTGCAGCAACAAAAGATCAGACTACAACCAACAGACCAGTCCTAAAGAGCGAGCTTAAAGAAACTGAGGTGAGAAAGGCTCTCCTCAACTTTAGTACTAAGGCTTCTGAGCTCAGAATAAAGTATTTGAACATCGACTAAGAGCAAGCCTCCCTAATCTGATCAGGCAAGAAAACGGCCAGGCTGGGTTTTAATTACCTCTCTCCAAAGTGTTTGCTCTATCAAAGTAGAGACAGCTCAAGAGGCTCTTTCCCCTAAAGCAAGAGAGCAAGGGACCTCCAGGGGGAATAGAGGGTCCAAATTGTCTCTCCCACTTCCTCATTTTCCAGGGATGAAAATAACTGAATCTTGCATTTCTGTAAATTGGCTGCATGGTATGAGACTAGGGAGATGGGACATGACAACTCCACCCCACCCCTCCTCTCCAAATCATGTCAGAGACTCGACCTTCTCCTCTCCTTGCCTGTCCACTCCCAGCCCAACTCCTACCTCCACCCCTGATCAAACTAGTGGATTCGAACACCATTCTGCAGCTGCCCACCTTTTAGCACATTAAGCACCTGAAAGAGAAGATGAGGGTAAATTTTTGGCCTAGCAGTCTTGGCTACTCATAAAGCTTTGAAACTTTTCAGACTGAATTTGTGTTACTAAAGCCTCAGCTCACAGCCAAACCACAGTATTTGAACTGCTGTTAGATAAAGGCCACGTAAATGTTGCTTCACAGCACAGCCCCTACTCTACATGCCTGTGCACACACACACACATCAGCTGCACTTACATGAACATGCCTTATACCAATGTGCACATGCATTCACATATACACCAAAACACATATATATGAAATGCGTGTCCTTCTACTGACTTGACCTTTTACTTTTGGTGCAGCTGTTTTAGCTATCAAAGAATCAAAAAACCCCACAACCTCCCACATCTCTATACTACAAGGGGATACACAAAAGTGCTCCTTCTCTGCTTCCAGTTCGGTCACCTTCACCCACTGCTGCTCATCACCATCTCAGTACTGCTGGAAAGTATTTAGCTTGAACTTCCCCTCATCCACTGAAAGCCAAACAAACAAGATAAACTGGGCTCCCCGTAAAAAGGACGGTGTCCCCTCGGCAGTGGAGAGGGAGCTCACAAGGTCTGCCAAGTCTGCAAGAGTCCACCAGCTTGGGGAAAAGAGTAGCAGTAACATCTTGGGGCAGCATTAACATCATGAAGATACCATCTGTGTGTCATTACTGTCAAAGAGGGGAGAAGTGTGTGTGAAAGTCGGGCCTTCCCCACCTGAAAAACACTGGCCACAAGCACACCATCACACCAAGCTTCCCAGCAACCAACAGTATGACTGCCAGTCTTTCTAAGGACTTCTACGTGTAGGGCTATCTAAAGGTCTCTTATCCTAACAACCATCAGGTTTTGTTATGAAGAGTATTTCTGAAAGCATGTTTTCATTCTGAAAACATTGTTTCGCAAAATAATATATGACCAGGGATCAGATGAAAACATATCATTTATAGCAAAGACCTGCTTCTTCTCTTGCTGCAGAACAATGGTACACGTGCATGCTAATGTCCAGTAAATGCAGAGGCTGAGGAGGTTTGCTGGTCCAAAACTCTTGGCAATCACTAACTTTGTCTGTCCTTTGATTCTGCCTTTGTAGATAATTCATCACTATTCGTAAAAAGAAAGAAAAAATCAGGTGCTCGTATTTCCAAGCTGATAAAATGAGAACAAGGAGACATTCAATTAAATTGAGAAGCAACTAGTTTTGAAAGCATGAAAGGAAAGCAATTAAAAATGCATCAGCCTAGATGTACTTGCTCAAACTCCTTCCTGCAGACATGACAGAAGTCAAAAGCTTAGGAAAATTGTAAAATGTTTTAAAAACAGCTCAATGTAATTAGAACAAATCAGCCCCATTACATACGGATTTCTTTTTAAACAATGGAAAAGAGCTGTCATAACACACGACAAACCTCCAGTAATGCAGACTACAATCACATGTCTCTAAATGTAGGATTTTGCTGTAATTTTTTTCCTGGTAACTGCTCATTTCTGGATTCACATATTCTCCACCAGAAAGATAATAATATATGAAACACTCCAAAATCAGAATATATAGATTACAAGTTTGATATGACACTGCAAGTGTCCACTTAGTCTAGCTCATCAAGAGGTAAGTGATACTTAATATGGAGAGAAAGGAAAACAAAAGCTCTCTCATTACTTCTCCTACAACAATTAGTATATGCTATTTATCCAACAGTAAATTTGCAGAGACAGGATTGGTTTTATGTCTTCTAATAAGATAACAAAATTACCAGCATTAATGAATAACATTAGTATCAAATACATCTTACTGCTTTTTATACTGCAGAAAATCTCAAAAAGCTGGTATAAAAAAAAAGATACTGAGAAAACAGCAAATTGATGAAATCCCAAATCCAGTTCAGAAATTTCTGCAAATCAAACAAATTATTCCAGTGACACAGAACAAATGTTTTAAAGGGCATCCTGAAGTGGTTTCCCTTTTATGGAGCATTAAGACCACAATCCTCTAAGCAACTCTAACAATAAAGCTTCAGATAAGTCAAATCTCACTGACTTCAACAGAAAAAGGTCTCAGAACAGAGAGAACTGAAGGGCTGAGCTCCAAGACAGCTAGAACAGGATATGAGGAAACTTGTAAAAGAGGTATGGGAGGGGTGAAGAACTGTTTAACCCTGAAAGGTTTTGCTCTTTTGATTAACACATACACACGGGAGAACGAAGTAATGGCAGCGTGAGGAAAAAAAGATCAGGGAGACTAAATGTAATTGCTTTGGCTAGGTGCCAAACTTCACAAATTACCAGTTGCCAGTCTGTACCCAATACTGACATAAAACTGTCACTCGTTCCTAAAAACTACTTTGCCCATAAATTAGTAACACCATCATTATTTTTAAATCACTTGCGGGCAAAAGTTAAGTTTACTGAACAAAAATGGATGGCCAAAAATAATGACTTTTTTTTAGCTGCAATATAAATACACACAAAATATATACATTAAAGGGGAAAACAAACAAAAAACGAAACAAAACCCCAACCAAACCAAAAAAAAACCCACAAAAAAAAAAACACAAAAAAAAAAAGTGCCAGTGGAGATCAGGTTCAAGTTAAGTTTCTTATTCCAGGCAACCTCTCCCAGTCAAGCATCAGTAATTCTAGATCAGGGAGTTAAACTCCCACAGGACTTTTTCAGCATTCTGCAGAAGTTACTACAGGACCCAGCTCAGTAAAAACCCCATTACAACTTCTGCAACATAGATTTTTAGCATACTGTGCATTTCCTTTTGCAATTAGGTTTTTTTAAACTGGACTGTCAAGCACAACAAAAAAATATTTAAATATGTTCAAAATTACTCTATGATGTAGCCATAGAAATGCTATGTGATTTGCATTTCTATGCTTGAGCACCTGAGCAGTTTCAGAAATCTGAATTTAACTGTTGTGCACCAGGTAGAAAGGGGCACAAACTAACCCACACAGAACTTGCTGAAGCCTCCCTTTTCCCAAACACACAACACGGACTTCAGGCCTCGGTTTGGTACTTTAGTCTTGTCGGCAATGTATACATTCAAGGCTGCATTCAGCAAATGTCTGGTTGAGAAACGTAAAGAGTCTTACCTTTGCAGTGTCTTTTAAGGCTCTGTATGAATATAGAGCAGATTAGGCAAGGTTTCTGTTGTTTGCCTCTCATTTGCTGTCAGCTGTCAGCAATATGAACAGTCAAAAGCCTCTGAAGCAGGCTGGTATTAGTCAGCTAGACTTGAATTTCCAGTTCTTTTACATTGCTGTCTATTTTCCTCCATTAGGTTAGCCTGTCCTACCCTGGTATCATATTACATGGAGCCAACATTTATAGCACCTTGCAAAACAGTCAAACACATCACATACCTAGGTCTGCCTGTACCTGTTGCCCTCAAATGTTAACCTTTTCTATCAACAGGACAAACATTTATTCTAAAATGTATCATCTAAAGAACACTGGCAGCAGAGGAGTAATTTTTCCTTCTTACTTCACAGCTACAGGACAGCGTGAGACTTCGTGTTGCTAACTACAGAACACAGGCTATGCCGAGAAGAGAGGCTCCAAAATGCCCACAAGAAGAAACCTGGAGACCTTACTCTCAATGGGAACCCTGGCCTGGAAGTACTTGCTGCTTATTTTAGCGGGTCTGAGAAATCCTGAACAGCTCATTCTGGGTTCGAGATCATCTAATTCCACCAATTCCTTGCCTCCCCTGCAGATGCCCTGCTAGAGCAGGAGGCAGGCGTGTTCTCAGCACATGACCCACATGGTGCAAGCAGAAGGCATTTCCAGCCCAGGGCTCTCCCAGCACTGCTGGCTTCCTTCTGTCTGGCCAGGATGTGGAGCTGCCCTGGGCTTGGATCTTCCACCTTCTCAATGACATTTAGTCCAACTTCTCTTTGTGCTGCTAATCCTATTTCCACAGTCTAGGGTCTGCAATTCAGACAGTGGTAAGTCAAACATTGCAATGCTGAAAAAAAAGGAGCAGCTATTTCTCTCTTTACACATGTTGCATGGTCATTAGCTGCAATGATGGTGCTTCAGAGGACTACACAAGGTATTTCACGTGTTTTTCTATGACAGGTACCTTAGCTCTCCTACATGCTCATCATGCACCTTGGAATTACACAGAGTTCTAACAAATAAATATGTATATTCTTACAACTCACCCAGGATTGTTCAGGCAGTCTCCTTCTTGGGACCAGCGGTCCATTTTGCTAAAGCTAAGAATATAAGGTAATACACCACTACCCTCAAAGAAGTGAGCTAACTCAGAGAGAAGGGAGGAGACACACAAGAAGAATTTTATTTGCATGTGGCTTTAACCTAAATCTTTACTTAAGTAACCTTTTAACCCTTCAGACAAGAATCACAAACCCAATCAAAGCAAAGCAAAAAATAAATGGCTTAGAGGGCTTCTGATGAGGAACAGTACAACCTGTATCACAAAGTACTGCAACTAACATTTATCTACTAGCTGCTTTAACACAGCATTAAACAAGTGTTTTGGTCTTTGAGAGATTCTCGCTCCATATTTGTAGGTGCACTTCTATTTCTATTTAAGTTAGCACTGTGGTTAACAATGACAGGCGAGTAAAATATAGATATAAACATCAGATTTTCAGTTTTTCTTATTTGTAAAGCTTATCTGTTAAAACACTTTTTTGTAAACCGTGCCTGAAGCTTTTAAAACTATTTGTCACAAAGATCCTCATTTAACTTTACCCATAAATATAAGAAACTAAGTACTCAGTCATGCATTTCCAATGGTTGTACCACAGGAATTCATCAGTGAGAATTTTCGCACCGGGCAAGAGGCAACTTGTTTTCCCCAGTCTGTAACCAGATACAGCTTCCATATGATGCCCCAACATACACCCTCCATATACATCTCCAAGGGCCCATTTTGGCACCCATTCAGCCACAACCATTGAGAATATTTCTTAGAAGTTCTTGCTGAAATAGTTTGATGAGTGATCTAAGGCAAATAGTACTGTCAATATTTTGTTTTTAAGGGCTTGTGGAGAGTCCAATATTACTGCTAACACAGATACGGCTTTATTTATGAGGTTGGGACAGGTGAGACACATCTCCATCAGCAAGTCTCTCAGAAAAATTAAGGCACATCTCCTACTGTCAAAATCACACAGCTGATGTTTGCACTAAGCTTTCATACAGATTCCAAAAAACCCCAAAGAGCAACAAAAAAGCTCAACCCCAAGAGCAGTGACACCACCTCCTAACATACAACAAGCAGAAATACTTGATTCAAAAGTCTGTAGAAACAGGAATGAAAGGTGATTTAAGAAGAGGTGCAAAGTCCCAAACCATACCTATTATAGTCGGGCAGATTTAACAAGATTTAACAGAGCTGTCAGATTTCTGAACTCCCTCCCACCCAGCTCCAGGTCTAATGAGTCTGGGGTGCTTTTTTTCAATGTTTTTTTCTAATATTTAACTGTCGGGGGGGGTTTAGCATGAGAACATTCAATTTTATTTTTGGCTTAATCAGGTTCTTTACTGTAGCTCAGACAGCATCCATGTTAAGAAGAATTCATGTAGGCCATGATAGACTTGGTCACTTAAATGAGACATCAAAACAAACTCCACACCTTCAAGACAGTCTCTCAAGGCTTGGGGTTTCTTCCTTCTTTCGGAGGTGAAATCTTCTGACTTATTTCTAGCACATCATATTTTACTGTAGATGCAACTCATGTGTCATCTAGAGGCCTAATATTTAAATTTATTGAAAACCATAGAATGAGGGAGCTAAGCTTTTAAACTTGCAGGCAGAAGTGTGAAGGCTAATTTGGGTTGGAAGACTGTAACTGTATATTTTCCCCCAGCACAAGTCACAGCTCTGAGCTGGTATGTGCTTTCTGCTTGGGTAATTCATACCAGAGTTCTTGGTCACTGCACACCACACAGAAAGGCAAGAAGCAACAAAATACTCCAGTTTGCTCAAGTCAACTCCATTAATAAGCTCTCCTGCATCACAGAGGAAAGAGAGCAAAGTCACTTGCTGACCAGTTTACTCTGAACTCAAGGAATATTCTCAAAACACCAACTTAAAACTAGAAACAATTTTAAGAAAGCACTAACACATAAATATGCTGAGACATGGAGGGAGGGACATGGCCATGGTCAGAAAAAGTAAATATTACATAGCCAGATGGACTTCAAAAAATAAAGTCCAACAAACTCAACAAGAAACAAAACAAACAAAACCCCACAGCTCCGGGAAAAACAAAAACAAAACAAACAAACAAAAAACCCAACAAAAACCAGACCAACCAACCAAAAAAAAAAAACCCACCAAAAAACAAACCTTAGGTTCTTGCTCTTGCTTGTTCGGTACACAAACCACCTTGTTACTAGACAGTCAACTACTTATGGGTGTGGAGCACACAGCACAAAGAGTTCTATGTGCAGGTTATCCCAATAATCTCATTCAGTGCAGACAAATTGAATATCTCCCCATAATACCTGGAAAAAAGAATAGAACTGGCTTGTCTCTAAGCCTTCCAGAAATGACTCCTTCAAACCTGCAGAGTGACTGTAGGTTTGAGTTTATCATCTCTAATCTTTATCTTCATCTTTCCTTCTTTGCCCCTATTAGGACCTTCAGCATCACTTGATATGCTTTAAGACTAATATTTTGACAGGCAAATCAAAATTCTATGCTGCTCTCATTTCCCTATTGCATATATTTGCCTCATTTCAGACAGCTTTTCAAAAGACCATCATCCATGCCAGAGATTCACTGAATCATTGTGCTGTTTTCATAGAATCACAGAATGGCTGGGGTCAGAAGGCATCTTTAAAGACTATCCAAGTTCAACCCCTCTGCCATGGGCAGGGACACCTTCCACTAGACCAGGCTGCTCAAAGCCCCATCCAGTGTGATCTTGAACACTCGCAGGGATGGGGCATCCATCACTTCTCTGGGCAACCTGTAACAGTGTCTCATCACCCTCATCATAAAACATTTCTTTCGTATGTCCAGTCTGAACCCACCCTCTGTCAATTTATAGCTGTTGCCCCTTGTCCTGTCACAACAGGCCCTGCTAAAAAGTTTGTCCTCATCAGTCTTATAAGCCCCCTTTACACATACTGAAAGGTTGCAATGAAGTCTCCCCAGAGCCCTCTCCAGGCTGAAAAACCCAAACTCCATCCCTCTGATAATCTCTGTGGCCCTCCTCTGGAGCTGCTCCAATGGGTCCATGGCACTCCTGTGCTGGGAGCCCCAGAGCTGCATGCAGTACTCCAGGTGGGGTCTCACAAGGGAAGGGTAAAGGGACAGAATCACCTCCCTTCACCTGCTGGCCACACTTCATTTGATGAAGGCAAGGATGCATGTTGGCTTTCTGGGCAAATGCACATGGTCAGGTCACGTCCAGCTTCCCATTCATAAGTACTTGGACTTGGGAGTATGGTGGTGTCTTTGCCTTTTCAGCCTGCACAGTAAGAGTCCTGAACCAACAGGCTGCCTTTTTTTTTTTTTTAAAATGTCCTTCACCTATTTCTTCAGTATCACACTTCTGCAAAAGCCACTGGTGGGTAAAATCAATGACGGGCTGAAGGCTGTCTAAATGGTAGAAGGAGTACTAACAGTGTGAAGAGTACAGACATTTCTGCTGTACTGAACATCTGTCCAGGACATAACATGTTACAGACCTGTCATTTAAATGTCTGCCGGAAAAAATCTTAGGTAAAGAACCAAACAGAGAATATTGCATCTAAAATCATGCCTTCAAAACCTCTGCAAGGCAGGAGACTGCTTACTCAGTTATAGTGGAGAAGAACATTCACTTCAGCCATAATTAAAAGTTAGGTAATACTTTTTAAGCTGCCAATTTTAATGCACTCTGAAATGCAATGTATGCATTCAGATTATTCTGAAAATGATATGCTTCTGATGTTTAGCATAATTTCAATAATAAATACATTAACTTGCAGCTATGGAGGATAAGACAGAAACTAATATTCCCATACCATTTGTACATTTTTCCTTTTACAAATCAGCATAGCTTAAATTTAAATTTAATGTTCTAAAGTATTTGCATGGGGTGGGATTAAGAAGGGAGACTATATGTCTGGGGAATTTCAAACTAGTGAACCTGGCTATTAAGAGAATATTAATTATCTCTTGATTTGTTGCTAGACCAATAATTCCCATCATAGGGTTTCAAACAGTGATGAAACAAAACTTAAAGACTAACAAGATTAAAATAAAAAAGGCAAAAAAGGTTTCTCTTCAGAGTGTTGTGGAAAAGGAGCAGGGTCTGCAAAGGTCCCTCCAGGGAAGGCAATGTCTGGACAGGCCAATATTTCTCATTTCGTAATGTCTGGGGGGAGTGTTCGCTCTGAAGCCTAAGTCACACTCATATGAGCACACACCTGCTCCTGGGAGATACACAAATTCACTGCTAATGAACTTGACACAGAATTTATGAGTGTTACACAGAAACAGAATCGGGGTATTCTGGAAACTTTTAGAGCTCCCACAAACCAGGTATAGAGAATCTCAAGCCTCACCTCTTCCTCATTTCATCATTCAAATTCCTGTGCCTTCTGCAGAACTAAATCAGGCACCAGAGGTGGCTGCTGCCCATGTGCCTGTGCTACCCAGCTGTAGCACCTACCACAGGGCTCTGCGAACCCGCCTGACTCCCCAGCTTTGGGGAGAAGTAAGGCAGAGGGCTGGGAGGAACCAAATAACCTGGAGAATACACAAAATTGCCTGGTCACCTCGGGCTGAGTTGTGTGCCCAACTTGGTCTCACTCTGCAAAAGGAAGCAGCACAACCTCACCACAGCCACTGACTCACCAACTTCTTTCTGCCCCCACTCAGCTCTGCAGGGTGAGTAATACAGATATGACAGGCATGCACTTGCCCCCTCCCTCAGGCACTGTCTGACCAGGACTGCTGCACAAGTCCATCTGTACCTCCCAAAAGAGAAAAGAGATGGTGCCATGCTCAGCAGAAGAATTGAGATGTGCACCCATACAGCTTCTATGATCAGAAAACAATTTTCTCCTATGCCAGTTTTTCCCCCTTTGACCCATGAGAGCAAGATTGTTCCTACTTTTCCTTCACCCTAAGAACCTCAAACACCTTCATAAGAAAAGACTTAGGTTGCCCTAAGTTTTCCCTATAATCAGTGGGAGGAAAGGTGGGCTGCATCTCCTGGATATGAAAGGCCCTTCTTTGGGTCACTTATCTGACTTGTCTAAATTAGAAGGAGTTGATGCAGGCCCCAACGCATAGAATCACAAAATGGCTTTGATTGGAAAGGACCTTTGAAAAGATCATCCAAGTCCAACCCCACTGCCATGAGCCAGGACATCTGTCACTAGATCACATTGCTCATAGCCCCAGCCAACCTGAACCTGAACACGTCCAGGGATGGGGCATCCACAATTTCTCTGAGCAACGGGTACCAATGCCTTATCACCCTCATTGTCAAAAATTTCTTTCTTATGGCCAATCTAAATCTATCCTCTTTCAGTTTAAAACTACTGTTCCTTTTCCCAGCACTACAGGCCTTGGTGAAATGTCTCTATCTTTCTTGTAAGTCCCATCTATACACTGAAAGGTTGCAGGCTGAACAACCCTGACCCTCTGAGTCTTTCTTCACAGGACAGGTGTTCATGCACTCTGATGATTTTCATTTAGATCTCTGGGAAAACAAGCATATAGTGTATCTGAAATTACCATTCTAGCTTTTCTCGCAGCACAACAGCCTCGTCACACAGGAAGGCCCTTGGCAGACATCGTCTCGGTTATGAAAACTTCCAAATTATCATAGGAACCAGAGATAAAAAACACTCTCTCTACCACTTCTACCCTACCCTTTCCTCTCCCAGCACAACATTCAATCTGTACAGAGTCAGGAGGAAAAAATGAGGGGGTGAAAATTACACCAAAAAACTAAAAATAAGCAAACAACAACAAAAACCAATCAACCAAAAAACAAAACACCAAACAAACAAAACCCCAAAACAAACAAACAAAACAAATCACAAGGGAAAGTTCAATTTAAATTGGAAGACTAATTATTACAATAAACAAGGTAATGCAGAGAGAGGTTGCTTTACTTAGTTTCTAATCCATCCCTTAATTTATCATCCACCCTCTTTCTTTTTCTTCTTTTGTCTAATATTTCACCTACTTCTGTGAAGTCTCAGTGGTTTGCTATGACCATAGATACAATGAATTAATATCAGAATTATGTGAGGGTGAGTAAAAAATCCCAAAACTATGCTTTTTTTCAAGACGCCATAGACTTCAGGCAGTTTTGTGGCGGTTTTACCATGCATTTACCCCAGGGGGTGTTCTCCATTTGTACCTTTTCTCTCTCAAACAAGACAGTACTGAGAAAAACAGTGCTTAAAACTGAAAGGGAAAAAGGTCAGCAGAAGCACCCTATCGCTGTGAAAGGCTTAGAGAGCAGCTATGTTAGAAATTTGAGAGTTGATGCCTTTCAGAGAGGCAAAATGCCGAATTTTACCCTTGTGGTGCTGGTTCACGGCCCTGCAGAAACATGAGGGGATTGGGAACTCAGAGCTATGAGCGGTGCCTGCCTCTGTGAGAGCAGCTCTTCTGCTTTATGCAGAACTTCTCATGCAGGGAGCGATGCACGATGCCTCATAACCCAAGACAAGTCAGGAGAAAAAAAACAAACAACAAGAAAAAAACCCTCCAAACCCCTTACCCATCCAACCTCACTGCCCCTATAACCTTTCTACTCTTCTTCACCCTAAGGAATGAGTCCCTCAGGCTGAGCCTCTATTTTAAAGACCACATAGTACAGAAACATTTTATCACACAAGAAAGACATCTCTACTCAATGCTGGCTAGTCAACAAATACATTCCAAGGGAAAAACCCAATATTCTGGGAGCTACACTGTCATATGAGGAAGATCTGCAAAAGCAAGAGCAAGAGCATCTGCAAGAGCATCAAATCAGATTAAAAGGCTGAAACGTATCTGCAGTTTCAGTTCTAAAATAATTTTTATGTAGAGAGTACTTGGTTCTCTAAAATCTGATGCTGGGAAAGATACTGAGTTCTAGCTCCAATAAATTAACTATGTTGCAATAACATGCATATCTTCAGAAATCATCCAAACTACTTAAACTTTACATCTTTCATAACAGAAGGTTTTACATGGTTTTTCTGTGCACTTGTAAAAAGTTGCTTAACTGAAAGCCAGAGCTGTCTCAAAACCACAGAGAATACAAATGTAGTAAAATGAAAAAATCAATAACTAAAGAGAAAAAAAATCACTACAAAGAGCACAGATTTTACAACAAAAACTCATCAGGTCAAGTAATGTGGCAATTATCTGCCCAGAAAGATCTTAATGAAATTGCAGGACTTGACGCCCAATGTGCCCGTTTCTTGAATGCATTTAAAAACCCTCACACTGGTAGCTGTGGAAAATGAAACACTGGATCTCAGCTCATTGTATTAGGAAAACTCTCAAGGTTACTCTTTTACAATTCACGCTTTAGGAGTTCAAGTACTGCTTTCTGTTGAACTAATTAAACTCTGATCTTTACTGCCGGGTGTATAAAGAAGGGGCTGCGATGGATAGCAAAGCCAAAAGCACAAAGGCATGAGTCTGCTCTTGACAAGACAGTTGGTTACTAAATGGCTGCCTGGGGCAGACAGTGGAGTTGTCATCTCTGGGCGCATCTGCTCCCCGGCTCGTGGTTTAACTGACAGGAAGCACAGCCGAAGATACCAGGACCCAGCAACGAGTGTTTCCTGCCAGCACAGACAGGTCTGCCCCACACACAGCGTCCTCCTGCACGGGCCATGGCCTCCCATGGGGGGCACAAACTCTGTGACACCTTCTAAAAAAAAAAACCCAGAAAAAAAAAAAGAAAGAAGTAAATTAAGCCCCCACACAGAAAGCCAGCTGGATGGATAAAAAAGTAATCAGGTCAAGCATATTGAAATGTGGCCCCAGAAGGCCATCAAAGCAGAAAATAAAACACTGGCGGCACGTTCTCATCTGGCACGGCCCAAGACAACAGGCAAGCCAGCTCTGGAGGTTTTAGTCTAGTCTTCCTCAAACAGGCTTGTACACCACCAAGAAATCAAGTTACTTTACTTAACAGACAAAATATTTTACGATTTTTTTCCTGAAATCTTCAGAAATGAATGACAACCGTAGCAAAAATCCCCCACTTTTTTACAGTGCACTTTTTATGCAGCACCAGCATTTTCTAGAACCACCCCTAGAAAAGGGGACAAGTTAAATGCTCCACAGGGCTTATCTGACACTAATACCTAGAGTAACACACCTATTAGTCTGCTGCAAGATTGAAACGCTGAAGAAGCATTTTGCAACATGGTAAGCACAAAAACCATCTGCTAGACAAAGTAGAACTCCAGTGAAAAGCAGAAACTACAGCACAGATATAATTTCTATAGTAGCTATATGCAAAGTAATATGCTATACACAGCTCCTATATAAGTAGTTTTCTGCTCAATCTTAGATTTCCCCATAATATAATTTGTCAGAAAACATCTTCTCCTTAGCCTAAAAACTATACTTTCAGGTAGGATGAGAAATTGTTAAGACAGCCTCATATCCTTCCTCCACCAATGGCCAACTGGTGGTATAAAACCAATGAAAACCAATTTCGAGCTGTTATCCACAGGCCAACTAAAGCAACAGAACACGTCACTTGCGTGATTAAGTTGAGAAATATATCAACCAGTAGACTGCAAATTTAACACTATCATGTACTGCTTTAGTCTATGAGCATTTTCTGAATAAACTTAAAAGCAGTAAAAAAGACTTAATTGAATTTCATGGAGTTTCTGGCACATTTTACCCTTTATGGGAGTAAGGTGCTCCATCCTATCATGCTCTCCATCCCCATCTCAGAACAGTTCAGAATAAACTTGCCTTCACAGGGTGACTGGCACTGTTAGCAGAACAGCCATCTCAAAGTCAGAGGCCTGCAATTTCCTGAAAATGACCAAGCTCCAAACTCTCATTTCTAACTTAGAAACCTTTTTTGCAAGTAGGTTCCTCTGATACACCACCCTTTGTCCACAGCTTTCACATGCTCCCATCTGAGCTCTTTGACCACCTGGGTTATTCCACAGAACCTCAGCCGGCTGCTACTTCAAAAGACAAGACTACATCCCTGCACATCACTGGATGCTCGACCCCTTCATGCCTTCAAAGTCCAAACAAAAGCCCTAAACTAGGACCCATCAGACGCTAAGAGAAAACTCACTTCAGCAGCATTTCTGACATCCTTTTAAGACACATGTCCCACCCTTGACAAGTACTCAAGTAATCCTAAACAGCCAACAAATTAACAAAAAGATACAAAAAGTAATGGTTGCTCAAAAGCCTTTCTGAACAAAAAAGCCTTGCAGCGTGATCTGAAATCTCACTAAATTTTGCTGGATTGGCAAAAGGAGAACTGAAAAAAAAATGTATTTTCCATTTCACATTCCAACAATACTATGTAGCCAACAGCATTTTGCAGATTTGCTTCTTAATTTTCAAGTCACGTTGGTCATATCTTGCAACATATACTGGCAGGATTCAGTGTTTTCCTGAGAAAACCAGGGTGGCAGATGCTGTAACTGGTCCAGAAACAGTTTACTCTCAATCTGGATTTCTTTTTAACCTTTTTAACCCTGAAAGTTCATCTGTATCCTGCTACAGAACATCAGATTTCATCACAGCAAGCATTTCAAAATTCTCGTACGTATTTATTTTCATGGTATATTACTGCTGTATTAGCTCTAAGTATAACACACACACGAAGTTATATTTACAAGCACAATGATATCTATTGTATTGATTAGACATTATTAACTTAGCCAGAAATTTACTGTAACAAGCATAGGGCTTGAATAAGGGGGAGGGGTGTTCTTTCATAAATTATTTTGAGGCATTTTAAGATCACCTAAGTTTTCTAGCTCTGTATAGTTAAGCAAAAGCACAAAGGTAAATGTTGTGGTATTTGTATTTATAAAAGCAAAACAAAAATCAGGATGTCTTAGTTCCTGAAAAATTGAAAATTTATTCCTCAAGACTGCTGCTGCATAGCATCAGGAAGACATCTGCATGTTCTGAACAGACTGACCCTGCATTTGCTCCTCTGACTCAGTCACAGTTAACTCAGGAGGAGTGGTCTCCACAAAACTGCTTTTCCTGCAGAACAGCTATGAGTCAACTTGCCTCATGTCTCTGCAACTAGTAGCCTCACTGCCTCACTACCGGTGTGCTTTTCGGGGAGGTAGGAAGGAGAAAACCCCACCAAAGCAATATGAAAAGAGAGAAGCATCAGTGAAACTGAGCTGATCGACAACCACTGACCAGGCTCCCCAGCAGCAAGAACGAAACTGCCTTCATGGACCTCTATTTGTTTGAACCAGCTTCCACAGAGGGGAACATGATTTTGAATTTGACTGTGTCCCTTTAATAACCAGCCCAAAGAAGACATTTTCCAGATAACTGAGGAATTTTTTACAGTGTTGACTTACCAAGCAGAGCACAATAACCAGCTATTCTGTTTGCACTACAAGGCAGTACAGTGCAATGAGTTAATAATTTATCATAGCAATGCTCATGGCAACTGACCATAATCAACTTGTAAAATTCTTCCTCATTCTTACATTTTTTGTCTCAGCAAAAATATGGCATCCTTAGAATTTCAGATCTGAACACTTTCTACCTAAGCTAAGAGGTTTAAGCTTCCCAAACACCTGCTTTCCTCCTAGATTGTTTCAGACTCAGAGCAAGGGTCATCATTTCATTTTAATAACTTGATTTGGCAGACAGGAATAACTAGAATATTTTTAAACAAAGCAACAAGTTAACATTCTTTCAAAACTGCAGTAGGGCAGTTCTCATTCCTGCATTTCCTTCCCCTTCCTCTCCCATAAGGAAAAAGAACAAAAAAGCCCAAGCTTCTCCCTCCATCAGAAGCTTTTATTTGCACATGATCTCCAGCTAATAAGCAAACAACTTCTTATCCCATTTCACATTACTGAGACTCATGCCTCTACATAATTTTGGGCAATGCCTAACTTTGGAGTTAACACACTCCTCCTCTCATGAGAAGCATATAGCTGTGGTTTTCAGACAATTCATTCAGAAAACAAGTTTTTAACAGAGTTTTGATGTGACATGCAGATGTAGTTAACCATTATAATTATCACTTTGTTAAATGTTTGGCCATGGAAATGGTCCTCTTTCAAGGACAACTGTACTACTTCATTCTCCCCCCTATTTCTCAACCCCAGCTCTTACAATCTCCACAGCTCCACCACTCCAAACTCAATCCCTAACCTGGTTTAGTCAACCAGCCCAGCAACTTTCTGTGGTGTGGACACCTGACCTGCCAACTTGGCTCATCTTGGCTGAACCAAATAAGAAAGGGGTTGCTCACACAAACAGTTTGGACTGGAGGTAGGAGGGGAGGGCAATAAAGCACTAGGAAACAACCTACGCTGTCAGTGAGCAAACATAAGCGTGGCACTCAAGCAGCACTGAGGTAGCTGGATGAGTGCTTCTGCCAAAGAATGATCATGTCCATCCTCTGACTGTTTCACTAAAGCCACATTTTAAATTAGACTAGACGGGTGCAAGTTCATACGCTCACAAAGACATATGTCTGGGATTTAAATTGCAATTTTATGACAACTACTGCAGCTTACTGTTGAGTCTTACCTAAGGGCAAGCTAAGGACCTGGGCAGATGCTAAATGAGCTGTTTAAGGATTTACAACCCATCATCTCCAGGACAGTTTATTATCCGAGTAAAACTTGCTTGACCCAAAACTCCCTTCTGTGCTTCAGGGCACATCCACATAAACCACTGCTGCGTGGGTTTAATGGGATGTGCCACCAAGCCACCGGGGAGGTTACACACCCTGCCTTCACTTAGGAGTGAAAACAAGCACCTGGTATGAGGCTGAAAAACCTTCAGTGTTCACATAAGCTCTGCAAGCACATGGTGTGTGAAGATACCAGAGGCAGCATGGAGGCACTAGCACCATTCTCCCACTCCGTTACTAAATACCAGGCTTGTTCATGACAGTGTAACAGGTTGTCCCAAGGCACCCTCTATCAGAAAGTAAGCTGCTTTCTCCCCACAGTGGAGTTTTCATCCCATGTCAAGATCCTCATGTAAGGCAGCAAAAATGAACTCAAAAAACTTCCCACTCCTTCTTCTATTATTTCTTTTTTTTTCCCTGCCATGTTGCATCTGTGCATGTATGGATCAGTGGTTCTGGGTTTCTTCTGCCAGTGCAGCAGCTATTCTACCCAGCTAGCTATTTGCTAATAATATAGTAATGACTGCAGTAATAACTGCTACCGTCTCCCCCCTCAAATGCATACATTTTGAACCATCATATATCAATAAATGTCATCACAGCTTTTCTGTTTATGAAGTACAAATTAACAAAATGCTTCCTAAACCCACCTGAACATAGGGCACCTCTAAGAGAAGCTTTAAACATTACAAATATCAGAATCTAGACACAATCTAACCACGTAGCTACAAAAGCATTAAACCTTTTCTGCAAATATCTGTTACTGTGAAACAAAACATTTGCAAGTCCAAGTTCTTGTAGTGTAACAAAAGTTTTCCAACGTTTCTTAATGCTAAGAATTATTTCTAGTCCGTTACCACTGAAACAGCATTTAATACAGCTCATTTGAAGGACCATATTAAAACACAATTTGCTTTCTATAAAAGCAAATGGGAGAATGTTGCATTACATCAAGCATTCATAATCACACATACGTATTTCAGAAGTGCACATTTGAAAAAATATTCTACCAACAGCAACTTTCTTCTTGGTTTCTTCTCAGGGAATCCCTCCACAGTCCACTGTTAAATTACTTAAATTAATGGCTTCCTATATAAGAATCAGAATTACAGAAGAGTTTTGATTGGAAGGTATCTTTAAAGGTTATCTAGTTCACACACCCCCTTCAAGGAGCAGACAAACGCTCAACTAGATCAGGTTGTTCAGTTTAAGGCCTCTTCAGACAAACTAAAACTGTATTTCACTTAGTTGCTTCAAAAGCAACTTATTTCATTGTTGCTTTTAACTAATACTAAAAGAAGTATTTCTTTCCACAGAAAAGGACCAGCACTTTTAAAAATGCCACAAGCCATCCTCAGCCATCAAACTTCAGACTGTTTCTCAACACAAAAAGTTTCATTTTCATTCATATGTCTAAACCACCTTTCTGGTAAAGACAAAAAGCCCCCAAATAGACACTTCCTCTCTACAGTTCCCTTTTTTCTCTTTTTGAAATAAATATAAGTTGGCCAGTTTTTAAAAAAATGCCAAACAACAGGATGGCCTCTCAGTAGCACTCCACCAAGAGCACCTGAAGCCCTTTGCTGAGCCCACAGAGCCCTGGACAAGCTGGTTTGGAGGCACCGCAAGACAGGGAAGCAAATTCTTGCAATGTGTGCAGTTTGCCACCCTTTGCCCTCCACAGCATGTAAGCTTCATAATTACTTTCTTGATAGCTAATACTCTCATTTGCATGCTTAATTTACGGGCATCGTGACAAAGCTTGAATAGCTACAAAGAGTATGTTGGTTTACACAGGCTCCGGAGAGGGAGAGGAATAACAGCACAGAACAGCAAACATACCAAGAGAATGGAAGTGGATCAGGTAAACACCCCGTCCGAGGGCAACATGAGGCATCAGGCAAATTCTGTCTTCAGCAGACAACGTGCAAACCCTTGTGCCTTCAAGACACGGTTTTCATGAGAGCTCTTCCTAAGAGGGTCATCTTCTGGTTAGAAAGACAGGCTCCACTAAAAACAAACCATGTCATCACATCCTTGGGACGCTCTTCTCATTAGCTCTAAAATTATGTTGTGCAGAACATGTAGCAGGCACAAAGAGGAGAAAACTAATAGTATCCTTGTCAACTTGCTTTTAACTTGAAATTGAGTCTGGTTGAAAGAGCAAGTTAAACATTAATTTTCCTGACAGTGGTCAGCTCTGGGTATCACAAATTGTAACTGTAGTTTCACAATCGTATTTTGCTGCTTCTTTCCCTAGCTGCAACATAAAACTGAATAAACATCGAGTTAGCCAGGAAGTGGAGAACAGCAGAAGTGACTTGATACGAAGATCAGAAAAGCAAGGTAGTTTTCTTCTAATCTGTCAGCTTTATTGACTCTGTCAAAAGATCTCATGAAAAACACAAGTAACTCTAGAGGAAGGTACACTATGACAAAACAGTATATGTAGCCGCAATATATAAACATGTTTCTTTCTTTCAAGAGCAAGCAATTCGAATCAATCAAGCTCACCACTTTCTTCCAATTCTGAAACTCAGTGTTGCATGGGATGACATTTATACTGAGCTCACTTACGAAGTCATACCACTATTGTGCAAGAAGGTGAAGCAAATGTGGAAGGAGCTCACAAATGAAGTTATGAGATCATTGCTACATTAACGGTAACATTCAAGAAGTGCAGAACATTCCTCTCAAAATAAAAAACCTATGTAGTATATTCATACAGAAATGTTGACGATGAGTTAAATATAGGGTGTTCTAGAAATAGACTAAGATTTCTAATTATAGAAACGGACAGTGACATTCAATCCATCTAAAAACAACTCTTTCCCACAGTTTCCAACCTATGCTATTAGCAGTCCTAATTTTGGTAAATTATCTTAACCATAATATCCTTTCCCCCAATACAGAAAGAAGTACTTTTTTACATGCAAATTTAAGAACTGGAGGTTCTTTCCAACCTAACAAAACTACTATCAGTTTCACATTCAAGCCTGAACCTAGAACAAGTCATGTGTGACCCAAGATGAGTGATCTCTTGAAGGACAAATAAATGACCAGAGCTCTAGCCCTCTGAAGATAGCTGGTAGGTAGTGAAGGCACATCAAGGTAGGAATGTATAAACTTTAGTCCCTGTCTCATGGGATCCTTTCAACACAAACAATGACAGAGTAGGAAGCTTTGCTGCGGGACAGACCCATATTGAAAAATAAATTGTTTTTTCTCTCTACACTGATTAGCCACATCAGATCAGGAAAGTGAAAATGTCTAGAGCCTTTCATATGGCTGCTGCAGACTTACGATAAGAAAAAGACTTAAAATTTCAGTATGTATAGTCTCTTTCAACTACTTTATCTGTGAAGAAACATTGAAGCAAGATTTAAGAAAGCAACACTTAAGAAAGATTTAAGGAAGCAAGTAATCTCTAAAACACATCAGTGGCATTAAAATGATAAGCACAATAAATCACTGGCATATGGTAGCAAAGTTTCAGCGCTTATGGTGCAGATTGTAACCAAGGCTGGAAAGGTGAACTCCACCTCCTGCCACTCCCGTGCTGAATCATCCTGGTGGGGGAAAGTCCTTGCTCCTCCTCACACATCCAACAGAACTCAAGTTACCAAAACTGTCAGTGAAAACAACAAAATCTGCAAGTGAAAGCTGAGACATTTTTTCTAATGCTTGCAAGAAGTGAAAGCTGTTTTGGAAATCAAAGCTTCTCCTCTGACACAAAGGGAAATCCTCCATTTTTCTTAAATAGCCTTTTCTACCAGCTCACTGAACACAGTCCTACCATAGATCTCTCCCCTGAATACAGCTGTGCTGAAAGAAAGAAAAGGGTACCTTTATACATCTCATGTATTTGGGGTTTTAAATACAAAAAGGGTCCAAAGAGTAATGCACACAACTGGAGTACAAGTTTGCAGCAATACCAAAATATCAGGCTATACCAGGCCAACAACATTCTTCAAATCTGGATATTTACTTCTTTTTTTTTTCTCATTTGAGTGCCAAGACCACAGACTTGACAATTCTAATGTTCAACAGATGAATAAAAGGCCACATTAGAAAACAGACTCTTCTGTAAAAGCATGGATCTGGAAATAATGTTCAAGGTAACTGCCATCTAATGATACCACTCCCATGGCTCATCAACAACTACGAACTCAATTCAAACTGAAAGATCTGTGCCTTAGGGTGTGTGAGGGGGAAACTTTTATTATTGGGTTTTTTTGAGACAAACACAGGCATACAAATCAACAAAAACTGACACCATTTCTCTGTGCCTTCAAATTGACTTCTCTACATTCTAGAAGATCTGTCCAAGCTGTCATCTGCAAGTCTTGCAGGACTTCCAAATCACTTTTTTCTAGCTCCACCAACCACAGATGCTTCTGCAACCCTAGCGAAGTTCTTGCATAGCACCACGAGAGCCTGAACATGGCAGCTTTTGTCTTCAAAGAGGAACTGCTTCCCAGTCGAGAGAAGCAGGAGCAGCTACTTACCCTTTAACACACAAAAAGCCTTCTGCCCAAAAAAAAGCAGCTGCGGATTGAGAGCCGACTTAAAAAGAAAAACCTAAAAACTAAAGTTTTTAAGGCTGAATGACTCAACAGGGTCCGGTGCAGAAGAAAGAAGGGGAGAAAAGAGACGAGGAAAGGGTTCTGCCACTTCCAAGCATGGAACACTAAGATCTGAAAACAAATGTCATGATGAGAAAAAGAGAGATGCAAACACGTTTAAGAATTTTTCAAGAAAAAACTTTTATCACTAACTCAAAACAATTTTTTCCAAGCAGCTCTTCTGTATTTTTATAATTTCCTCTGTGATTTTTCAATGTGAAACAATGCACCAAATAAATCTCCCAAACTCTTGCAAAACTTGTTACTTTTAGAAAGAAAAAAGGCAACATTTAAAATAAAAAGATGGTGGAAACACACCGTACTGTAAGATGCAGAAGGCAGATATGGGTGAACATCAAAAAGGCTGAAGACGAGAGACAGCCTCACCCAAAAGGTGATCATTTACTTAATGGTTGCCTCCCTCTCTACCTCCCTTGCAACCGATCACAGTATTAAGCAAGACTCCATTATACTTCTCAGATACAGGCTTCGTACAGTAAATTAACCTGGAAAGTATTCCCCTGTCCACAACAGTTCAAGTGCCCTGCCATTTAATTCTTAGTACGAAGAATTTGATTTTTCAAGTGAAAGACTGAAATATAGGGTCCAAAGTTACACACTCAGACAAAACTTTAAAAAAACATTTCTGTTCAACAAAGAGCATGGAAACCTTGATTCTTTTTCAAAATACTGTGCTAGAGTTCAAAAGTACACAATTAGGAGTATCAAGGTGGTTTTCATCCACTGAAAGTTTAAGAAGCAATTTCACACACCGCAATTACCTCCAGGATTTTCTTCTCCCATTAAAAGTACCACCGAGCCCATTTTATAATTGGTCTGCCATGTACACCATCCCTATTGCTTTCATTTCTTAATCATTTTCAGGAAAAGGTGAGTATCTGTCCACGCAACAACTTAACTCCTTCTATTTCAAAATGACACCGCGGCGGCTGCCGTTGAACGAGCCTCTTTCGGCAGAAACAGAACCTCAGTTTAGGTCGCGGGCGCAGAGAGCGATCTATCTCTGAAATGACAAGCCTGCCATTTTAAGGTCGCTCGGGACCACGCCGGGCGAGCAGCAGTGCAGCGAAGGTGCTCCGAGCCGCAGCGCTGATACCCAACACTCTGCCCGAATCGCTGTGCCACGCTCCGCTCCACGCCAACCGGGCCCAGGCAAACAGCGCTTCGGAATAAATTAAACTCGTGTCCTGTACAGTCCGCCCGAATCGGCAGCCGGCCCGACACCTCCGCACGGTTCAAAGGCGGCAAAACTATAAAATGCAGCAGAACCACAAACCCGCTGCCCCACTGGCAGCGCGCCGTTCAGAGCAGCGCGGTGGCACCGGGGTGCCCTTTGCCCGCAGCAACAGGCTGAGCTTCCAGGCAGCTCACGGCGCTGCTGCCCCGAAACGTCCCTTTACTCACGGCCCAACTTATACTTTGGGGTTTCTTCCCCCGGTGCTGCGCTTTACCAGAAGTTCCCTTTTCCTCGCAGTCCTCCCCAGACAGCTGCGGAGCGCTGCTCCAGGCGCGGCCGCCCGTCGAGGCGGCACCAGCCGCCTCCAGCAGCCCG
>WEIV01015770.1:25839-43898 GCA_013390005.1 Calyptomena viridis
TTTGACCGAACACCAACCACCTCGTCAACTAAACCACGGCACTAAGTGCCATGTCCAGTCTCTGCTCAAATACCTCCAGGGACGGTGACTCCACCACCTCCCTGGGCAGCCCGTTCCAGTAGCTAATCACCCTTTCTGTGAAGAAATTCTTCCTTATCTCCAGCCTAAACCTCCCCTGGTCCATAAGACTGTCCTCTCATCCTAAAGTGCAGCAACAAACACGTTTCGGTGGAATATCCGGTATTTTCTACCAATGTCATCTTGCTTGCGCCAAACTGGTTAGCCCCTGAAAAAAAAGTGAAACTTAGGAGGGCCCAAACTGCTCGGGGGAATTTAGTTAAAGTGCAGCGTCCAAGGAGCACAAACAGGCAGCCAGTGCTGGAGCCGGGGCTCTCAGGATCCCCGGAAAATTTCTGATATGCTTTTCACGTTCTTTAAACAAACCCTTGTGCCCAATAATACACTAAAAGCTGCCCAGCTCACAGCAGTGTAAGCACTTGGGATGGACTCTACGAACACATTGGGCACCCTGAAATGCCTGGCAGAAACAATCTTAAAAACACAGCACAGAGAGAGTTACTTCAACTGTGTTTCAGTGGGAAGGGTAAGCACACACTTTGCAGGCTGGCACGTGCACTGGTTTTCCACAAATTCCCAGAAGGGCAAAGTCCAAAAGAGTGTGCTGGCCACAAGGGAAGGCATGGCACAAGGACCCAAGCCCATGGCAGCAAGTGAGAGGATGTAACTGCAGGTCAAGGAGCTGGGAAGCAAGGAAGCAGCACAGGCGATCTTGCAATGAGCAGGAAAGACCCGAGTAAAAACCTGAAGCTACTTCTGGCAAACATATCAAAATAAATCCAGTATGTTTAAGCACAGCTGTAATTAATGCTCCCAGTAATAATTCAACGGTAGTCCCACAAGTAGTGTGCTGATTAAAGGTATCAATTAAGTCACTACTAAAGTGTCTCCACTACAGCTCTTTCTCAAAATACATCTTCATTTGCATTTCTCAGTTGAAAAAAGACCATGAGGAGGAAACACTGTGTTGTTACTTTAGTCGCTATATATTTTCCACTTCTTGCAACAGATGTATATTCCTTCTCTCCAACAACTTAAGACTAATCCAATCTTACATCTAAAACCGTTTGTTTCTTGTGCTGCAAAACGGTTTGGAAATCATGGGAAGAAATCTGACCCAGATGCACAACCTACATTTGTACAACCTTGTAACCTACAGTTACAAGGACCTATAACATTGGCACAGGGAGAGCACCATTTTAATTATTACAGAAAACCCAATAGTTATGTTTTAGCGATGAAAGAAACAACATGGTCCTATCCAGGAAATCAACTAAATTGAAAAATCATTTTGTAGCGATGTATGAGCAAAAGCTATGCAAACATTTCACTGTTTCTAAGCTAAATCTGGAAGCAGTATTTTTTTTTTTTAACTGTATGTAAAATGTAAACATATTTAGCAAGAGAGAATGCAGGTGGATGTTCACCCCTGGAACCGTATCAGGTTTCTTGCTAATTATAATTTTGGCTTGAAGAATAAGTAACTCTGCCCATTGCTGGGATGAGTATTTCCACAAAACTTAGATCACTGTTTGCCCAAAAGACATAGCTAGACACTGACCAATGGCACAGCTCAAGCCAATTTAAACAGCTTTAGCCCTCCACTCCATCCCAGCCTCATATTCCTTGCACTAAGCTACTCCCCCCGCAGCTTCCCAGAGCAAATATTTGTGCAGCCGCTCAGCGTGGCAGACGGTGGAACCCACCAGCAGAAAAGTTAAGACTGCACAAATAAATAAATAATGCATAATACAATTTTCACATTGCTGCTGGCCCCAGCTCCCAGAGAAACACATGCCAAATCACACCCCAAGGGGAGCAGTGCAGCCCAGCAGGCTTGGGGTAGCAGAGATCTGGATGTGGCTCTCACTTCTGCTGGCCTCAAGCATCACCCCAAGCACGTTGCTTCTCTTTTTACACCTTGGTTTGGTAGTTGCTGCCCTCCTTTGTAAGTGGCTTTGAAACTACAGGTCTGCAAGGATGGGATGGGATGGGATGCTTTGCCAAGAGCCACAGGAGTGGACCACAGCAGCACTACTGCACAAAGGGCAGCATGAGACTCTGAAGCCATGAGAGGACAGACCAGAATGATGTGCACTGGAGGTATCTCACCCCACCCGGAAAACAAGATGGAGGTTTGTGAGTGTGCTCAGCTTTCACTTCTGGATGGGGGTTGAGGAGGAGAAAATTCTGTTTTGTACTGAAGGGAGCAGAAAAATTAAATCTAAAAGCTCTTTGATTTTTATTTTTCTGCTATATTATGCACAAATTCACCACATGAGCAGACCTACCAAGCCCCCATTTCTCTGAGACTACTCCTAAAGCAGCTTGAGATGCTAACTCCCTTCCACCATTGCAAAAGGAGATTCCACCACCTTTCTCTCAGCTCAGGCTCATACAATCAACTCACACAGGCTTGGAGCCTCATCACACTCTGTCTCAAGACTGGATAAAAAAAGTCTGATTTAAGGAACTTCTGATATGCATTTGTTTTTGTAGGATCCCAGTATTTCAAGCTTTGCAAAATATTTAATCTCAGGCATCCCTGTAGGAAGGAAATTCTAATAATCCCATTTACAAGCATGGCAGGAAAGAACGCCTGAGCAATGGATACCCCCAAGATCACACTGTATGTGTATGGAAGGACAACACTTGAACCAAGCCCTCACCCAAGACACCAAGAAATACTACTAGCAGTGCTACCACAGTTTAATATAATAAATATAATATACCTCTATCATGGTGTTACCATCCTGGTTCTTCGGGTCTGTGGACTGGCACTTCCCACTGTGGTAGGTGCCACATAAAACACAGACTGACACTATTGTGGGTTCCTAATGCTGCCAGATCCATAATGACCCAAATATTTACACATGGAGAAATTCCATCAGGAAATTATAAGGTAACTTCCTCCTACCCAAAGAGAAGTCTCTTCTAGAACATTAGATACAGAAAATTTTTTATCACTGTGTTATTTGACAACTCAATCACAAATTAAGACCACACGCTTCGGATACTTTCAAGACAACTGTTTCCCATCCACAAACTTGCATTTCCAGAGATTTCTATAAAAAAGCATCTCAAAGAAGAAATGTGGAACCCAGGGTTCCAGGTACCAGCAGTGCAGGCCATGCAGCTATCAGTTCTTAATTTGCAATTCAAAGGTATGGTTCAGTGTCGGTTTAGTGGATACCGAATACAGGCTGAAAGTAGAGCCCAATGAATTTGAGAGAAAACAGTCTTTTTCACTGTGCTGATCTTCTGAACTTAAGTTGAATTGTAGGAAAGGAAAGGTGGTAGAAAACAAAGCACATATGAAAAGGCCACTAGACTTTTCAAAAGTTGAGAGGGAAGGTATCTTGGCCATCCTGTGCATAATTGGAATCCTTCAGACAGAAAATGTCATCTTCTTTCAAAATACACAGTATTTCTCAAGTCTGTGGTTGCACAAGCCTCCAGAAATTATGCCTTGGTACCAGAAGGGGCAAGAGAGGTGTCTGAAATTAAATGGATTCACAACTGAGCACCAGGCAGCTTTAACCTCATCCATTTTATGCTTCCAACTTTGCCTCCAGTGTTTCCTAGAGAAGGCAGATTTCATAAGGTGGCTGCACAGCAATATCCTACATAGCTGCAAACCCCGGACCTTGCACAGCCTTGCATGAACACTTCTTGGATCATCTCTAAGGTATTCCTAGGTCACATCCCAGTGATGACAAGCCTCTATGAAAATCCACTTATATAGTCACTTTTCTTTACTCTTTCAAGTTCCTTCCTTCCTCCTTTTGTTATAGGTTTGCCTTTGCTGAGAAGTAATGCTACTCAGTATTTCTGAGAATGGTTTAACCTGTGGGCATATTCTCCTTTCTATGGACAAGCAAGCTTTAGAGGGAAAGAACTGCAGTAGATACAGCTCTGACCCAGGACAATTTCTGATCTACTCTCAGCAAGAAGCTGCAGGCTCCGGCTTCTCTCTGATATTCTCTACCAACCTCAACCACACTTTTGTCTCCCCATCCTCTCCTTGCACCGGTTCTGGTCCATGTGGTACCTGTTAAACTTTCCATTGATGCTATGAAATGAATTACTGTGGCAGAAAGCTGACTGAGGTGGGTGGGAAACACTGGCTGCTCTTGAACCAGCTCAGGCTGTGATAAGCACCTCGCTCTATAGGTGGTAATGAACTATTGGACTGGGCCACCACTCAGGCAAATTTTCACCCTGACTGACATGACTGCACAATCCTCACCAAGAAAAAAGGCACATTAGGTGGGAGATGCTTCAGGCAGAGAGGAGGGACAGAAGTGCTCCTTAACCCATGGCTTTCTGACCTGCACTAGCTCTTGTTCTGCCCTCCCTCTGCAAGCCTCTTACCCATTTGTTTTGGAAAATGAACGTTAATGAAAGTCATTTAACATCCTAAAAATACCCCTGCCAGTAGGTGTGACAGAAGTCATACTTGTAAACCCACAGCTTTACAGAAGGTCATGCAAAGAAATTAAAATAAAGATAGGACAAATTTATATCCTATATTTTTTCTGCCAATGAGCTTCAGACCTCACAAAAATCACGAAACAAAAATAATCAAACCATGATCTGCAAATATTTGCAAAATACATGCAATGTTACCCAGTTTTCTCAGGTGACATCCAGGAGAAATCATCATGCCTCACCTAATATTATCACTAATCACAGTCAGGCAGACAGGCTGCATCCTGAAATCCAACTCATTTATAATTTGCTACTCTCCAGTTCTTCATCCAGTCAATACACTGATCCAAAAAGGCCAACATTCCTTACATCTTTGACTATCATCTCTAGACATTGTTCCAGCATGGATCCTGCAACTAATAAGGCAACTAATCAGAAGGAAATGAACAGAGAAATGTATTTTATGCCAACAAATAGGTAACTCTGTGTGGATTTTTTTTTTAATCTAGAAGAACTTACTTACTGCTTGAAAAGGCAGAAACCATTTCTGAAACAAGGCAGAAGATAGTATTGTTCTAATTAAGGCTGAAGTATAGTTTTGCACTCTAAAGGCAACACTATTTTATGTACAGAACACCTCATTCGAACCTGCTTGCAACAAACAAAGCTAAAATGAACTCATTTCTGTATGGTAATAATTCCTGGATATCCCAAGAGAACCAGCAAGGACATAGCAATGTCACGTTTTTACCCCAAATTCTCATACAGTATGTGTACCAGCCCTGAAAATTCCTTTAATATAATATACAATAACATACAAGGCTATACAAGCCTGACTGTAGTAAGATTACAGAAGATCCTTAACTTTACAAAGGAAATGATCACTTGGGTGTACAGCTGGTTTGAAAGAAAAGTATTATGTTGCCTATCTATTTCTATGGATTTGCACTGACAACAAAGCTTTTAAGCAAATAAGGATTTCCCACTATTGTGCAAGAAAGACACAAAGGTGAGGGGATACAAGGCATGAAGTAACAATGATAAATCCTTCTAAAACTCAAAAACATACAAATGAAAGAAGAGTTTATATTTTCCAAGAATAAAACACAGTATTTTCAGAAAGTCGATTTTGAGTCTTGAAGTAGAACAGCACAGAACATCATCCCACGTGCTTCAGATCCCCCACTAGTTTCCTCCTTCAGAGCTGTGTTGCATTAACAGGATGGTTATATTTACTCTGGAGACCTTGCAAGGATAGTTTTTAAGAATACAAGCTCAATCTGAAACAAGTAAAGATGTTACTACATCAGTAGTTGTAAACCTAGCCTTTGCTCTTTTCCTTTCTTACACACATACAAAAAAAAATCCAGAACTATTTGTAAACATGTTGTTCTGTGGTTTTCCTTTTTGATGTTGCAATGTTGTAATCCCTGATGCAAAACAAAACAAAAAAAATCGGGCATATGAATGAATAGAAATATATACCAAGTGAAACTATGTTGCAAATACACCCAGAAGGAACATAAAACCAAGGATTGGGTGGGTTTTATATAGTCAGTGGTTTCTTAACGGGAACACTTCGTAATTGGCTCATTAAAAAGCTGTCACTATTTTTTTCCTCTTCCCATTCTGTGAATTACTCATTACATTTTTGGATGTTGCAACACATTCATGAATAATAAGCACATACTGGGAAGAAGAAAAAAAACAACAATAGTGTTCACACTGGATTTTTTTAGTGTCTGCATTTATCAGTATAAAAATCAAGACTGAAGCTGAGATTTGTAGAAGTTTCTATGCAAGAAATGCTGTTAATCACAGACAAAGTATTTGGCACACTCAGAGACAAGCGCACAGATACGCGCAGAAGTTACAGCACAGCGGTGTTCGCCTTGCTGTTGTTTGGCCTTTATACAGGGTGAGAGGAGAGAGGGAGGGATCCCAATGTTCTTCATCAAACCCTCTCCTGAGAGACAACAGCCAGGCACCGCCCTTAGCTAGACAGTTCTAGACCCAAAGCTGCACTACTGCAGCTGCCTTTTTTTTTCTTTTATTAATTTTCTTTTAAAGACTAGAGAGTTAGCTTGCAGAGGCTGCAGTTCCAGAAAGTCTGCCATGCTACAGGATATTAGTGTTGATATCTTAAAGAAGTATCAGGAAATTATTTATTCACATTTGTGTTTTAGACAATAACAAAAAGAGCATCCAGCATTTGGATGTGTCAGGCTGGTTGCTGCAAGGTTTTCCACTGCTCCAGTCAGATGAAAAGCTGTTTCCTTCTATTCCAATTTTTGTTATCCTTTCAATCCTGTCACTCTATACAGGCAACACTGGCTACCTCACACACTTGTGCTTACTCCCTGTATGGATGCAGACCAAATTTATGGAATTAAAGGAAATCCAGATAAACATCATTTTTAGAAAAATGTTGAGCCAGAGTTCCACGAATATTTTAGATGCTTACAAGAATGCAACAGGGTATTTTTCTGCACTGCTCAGGATGTGAACACAAAGAAAAGGAAAGTGTGTTTATTACTGCTCTTCCAGTTGCTCTGATTAATGGAAAAAGATAAAAATGGTAACTTGGAGAAGTAGGAGAAAGAAAATACATTGTTCAAAAAACTAAGCTCAGATGAATGAATCAATTTTCCATTGTAACTCACTCAGGTAAAAACCTGGATATTAAAGAACAGTTAGCTAGAAACACAACCCTGAACTTGCTTGTTCAGGAAATAATACTTTTAGTAGCAGGCTTACCTAGGCAAATACATGCTACATTAACCAATTGGTGAATACATAAATCATGGTGAAGAGAAAAAAAATGAAGGCTGTAGGACACAAAAAGGAGGGGTATCAGGGAGCTTGGTGCTGCAGGGAAGGTGAACCAGCTGCTGGAAGGCCAACATTTTGATCTCTCAGCTACATTTTGAGTTGCACAAACAGCAGCTGCCATCTCTATGCTCATCTTTGGCCAGGCAAGCAGTCCTACCAGAAAATCCTGTAAAATCACAATCCTGTGGATCACTCCAAGAAACCAAATCATCACCTCTGCTAGTGTCACTTGCCCATAAAAGTGAGGTACAGCAGTCCGGCATATCCTAGAAGATTCCAGAGAATTGCTGCTCCTATGATGTGTTTTCCAAAAGCCTCTCAGGAATCACTTTCCTTTGTTCTGTGGTTTAGGTAGCTCTGAAACCAAAATGAGGAACCAGAGGCTAAGAGAACACAAAGATACTATGGCAGACATGGTTTCACAGATGTGATTTCCCTCCTGATTTCTACTTACAGAGGTCATTCTGCCACTAATGGAAGAAGCCCATCATTCCCCTCAAGCAAAACCTGTCATAGAGACATAGTATTCTCTATACTCCATTCAAAGTACTATATATACATTTATGTTCATTATTTTAGTCTAATATTGTCTATTTTGCATATCAGAAGGTATGTTTCACCTTATAATCCATTTTGTCCTGCATTTACTGAGGGTCCACCAGCTCCAAAAATATGTGTGCTCTTGAAAACATCCCAGTAGAGTGGACTGGTGACAACTACCTCTACCATCAAGGGACAGACACCTAATGTGAGAGAGTGCTCATATTCTAGGATGGTAGCCTAAATTCAAAGTGTTTCATCACTGTTTCTCTGTGATTTCTTAAACTTTTCCTTTTAATACTTTCCAATTTTAGCAAGATGAATTAGAAATGTTTTCCAGCTTTGCATACCAGACAAAAATACATCACTTTTGATTGTGGTCACAGAAGTCTTCCTGTGTGCATAATTGAAGAGCAGCATAATTGAAGAGCAGCATCAGACTAATTTAATTTTAACATTCAGAATAACAGTAATTAAAACAACTTTTCATAGGACAGTGGTCAATGATCTCACTCAGAAAGGAGAAAGTATTTTGGGGTTTTTTCATTAATTGCCCTCATCCTCAGGCCTGTTGGTTTTAGGGTATGATCTCTCGCTGTTTTGCACAAGCTAGGAGCAGCTTACTACCTGCTACTCTTCTATGAGAAAATTAACTCCCCTGTCCTAAACAAGCATCCTTTAATTCCTTTATTGCTAATGCTTACTTGCATGCAGCAGGTTGCCGCTTCCCAAGAAGATCCCAAATAATAATATACCATGGTTGTGGTTCCAGGTGATTATAACAGGGTACATTATTTCTACCTACTTTCTGAAAATATACTAATTTCCCTTAAATACTAAAATATACTGAATTTCCTCATTCTAGTCAAGTATATTACATTATCCAGTGAATATTTTCAAAGCTACTCAAGTATATAATTTGTGCACCATTAGGGCAAAAGTCAGATCTGGAGGTACAGGAATTATGCAATAAAATTATACAGCACATTGGAGAATTCACTTGTAGCATTAAATGCCAACTAGTAACACCAGATAGCAAACGGGAAAAGTGCTACCTGCATCATCAGGAAATGCACATGTGCATTTTGGTGAAATGGCAGCTGGATACCATATAGGGAGAAAATGGAGAAGAGCACCACGCTTTAGGTACAAATCAATAGGTACAATGCTCAGAGAACAATTCATATTTACAGGCAGAAAAGAACAGGCTGAAGATCTGATCTGACAATCTGCAGGTCAGAGTTAATACAGCACAGAACTGTTAATCTACACAGACAAAATGGAACAGAGGAATGGGGAAAACAGCACGTATTTATTCATCATTAAAAACAATGCTCCTTGTCCTGTCACTAACTGCCCACATAAAAAGTCCTTCTCCCTTCTTTTTTTACGTCCCCTTAAGATACTGGAAATCCACAGTGAGGTCTCCTTGGAGCTTTCTCTTCTCCCAGCTCTCTCAGCCTATCTTTGTAGGAGAGGTGCTCCAGCTCTGATCGTCTTTGTGGCCCTCCTCTGGATGTGCTCTAACAGGTCCATCTCTTTCTTTTGCTGAAGACTTCAGAGCTGGATCCAGCACTCCAGGTGGGATCTCGCAAAGGGGCAGAATCACCTCCCCTGATCTGCTGACCACATTTCTTTTGCTGCATCCCAGGATGCAGTTTGCCTTCTGGGCTGCAAGCACACATGTTGGCTCATGTCCAGCTTTTCATCCACAAGACGCCCCATGTCCCTCTCTGCAGGGCTGCTCTCATTTCGTTATGAAGCTCCTCTCTGGCACACCAACCAACATCACAGAATCACAGAATGGTTTGAGTTGGAAGACACCTTCAAAGATGATCTAGTCCACCCTCTCCACCACAGACAGGGACATCTTGTACTAGAGCAGATTGCTCAAAGCCCCACCCAACCTGACTTTGAACATCTATTCATCCACATCATTTCTCTGACTCTGAGCAGAAATACAATTCTGCTAGCTGTGCTTGCAGAAGCCCCGAAAAGATGACTCATTGTCATCCATTTATTTTCACATAGACTTAAAATCCAAAGACTTAAAATCCCCTGAGGAAAACAAAAATACTACTACTGAGATAAAATAGAGATGGTGGTAGGCTGCTAATTCATATACTATTTTTTCCCACATCCCTGATGGGTCCTTATTGCCTTACTTTCCCCACCATTTTCTGCTTTGGTCTGACCACTGGCACCAACCCTCAGCTCACAACAGCACCTGACTCCCCACAGAGTTGCTCAGGGCTTTCTGTACCTTCCTCCTTTTTTGTAAAGCACAGCAAAGTAAGCCCAGACTTAAAGGAACTGTCTAAAAGGAATTGGAAGATCTTGAGCTTCAGTTCTTGGTCATACCCAACTAGGAAAACTCTGGGGCTTCACAGATTGGCTACTGTTCACTTTGAAAATCTGATCATTAATTAGGTGAAAAAAATGCCTGTCCACACTTCACTCTCTTAATCTCCTCAAAACTACATCACACCAACACGATGTCTGGGAGACAAGGGAAAAAAAAAATTAATCTGCAAATACAGATGACTGCTTTTCAATGTTATTTGGTAGCAGCACTCAGATTTGAATCCATTGGTAGCAGCATTCAGATTTAAGTCCATTTTCCTCACATTCAGTAAATGGTTACACTTTGTTCTTAAAAATGACACAAAAAAACCCTTCAGCAAACAAATATCCACTAAGCTGGATGAAAGGAATGCAAATTTCTCATTATGGGTTATGAATTAAACTCAACATTCTTCTGTAGGCACTGATCTAGCTCGCAGTTATTCTGTAGTAGCTTGAATTATCACAATTTTACCAGTGGGACTATTCACAGTTTCTTCCACGTCTCGTGTCCCTGGCTCATATCCTTACAGTTAGAAGGAGAAAGCTAGTTTGAATTGCCTTTTTCTATTTTCCTTCCCTTTCTAATTTGTTTTACCTTTTTTTCTTTCATTCCCAGCTCTATATTATATTCTTATATTCTTCAGGCATATAAATGAACATTCAAGATACATTTTGTAATAAAGATGGGAAAATTTGACTGTGGTGGCTCTACAGAGCAAAAGCATGGAGATACTGCCCTTGCCTAAACCCAAGCTATGATCATGTTCCAGTCAGGATTTGCATACAATTTTAATTTCCTCCCTGTTTATCTGGAGCTGGTAAGTAATTTATTTTTCTGGCAGATGAAACAAGTAAACCCCAAATAAGCATTTTGCCCAAAATGGTGAAAAAAAAAGAAAACAAAAACCTCCAGAATTTTTATTTCTACTTGTTGTCAGTTCAGTAAGAAACTGAAGGATGTTATTTAAAAACCTGACTGGGTAAGAAGAAGGGAGCACACATACAACAAAATATCAGTGACAGTTGTTCATAAAGCTGGATGAGCGACAAGCTGCTGGGGGGTGACTGATGGAGAAGACAGACAACCATCACAGCTATGGACTATGCTCTAGACATTAATTGTTTCTTAGACAATACATTATTATCATGACATAACTGGATGGAAGTTGGTTCTAAAATGGCAAAGTTAGATCAGTCAATATTCCTATGGCAGCGCATAAACACTAACTACTGTCACCATTCTTTTTCTGATTAGTCTTCCTGTCCTCTTACCAGCAACCTCTTACCACTTTCCCTGTCACTTACCTAAAAAATACCAAATCCCATGACACAGGGTAGCATAACCTACTCACTTCTTCAACAGTTCAAAATGGTGACAAAGTCCACTCCTTCAGTTTCCCTCAAAACAAAGATATTTGCTGTAATTCTCTTGATAAATGTCAGACCTTGAAAACAACAGACTTTTCGATTTCTTCTTGAACTTCCCCTCTCAACAAAATTAAACAGCAGAGAACAAATGTCAAGATGCTTTTTACTGCCCTTGCCTAAAAAAGGTCTCTGAAGGTCTGCAACAAGTTGCAGAATCCTGTGACTTCCCATCAGTAGTTTCACAGTTCAAGGCCCCTCCCCAGAGAGCCCAAACACCCCCGAAAAGCATCCAATGCAGGCCAATGTACAAGATGCTGGAAATGGCATAGTGGCAGTGTCTCTCCAGGCAGCAGCAGATGCTGAAACAGAAGCTGCAGCAGCGGACACCATGTGAGGAACTTCTTGCCTGAATATATGACACATAAAAGAGTCACAGAACAAGATCAAGAAGGCTGAAACACCTCATTAATTTTCGTTGATGCCCCTATGACCAGGTATTCCAGACAATGTAAGTGCTTAATATGACTATAGTATTAATTGAGGAAAAAAGACTAGAATTCCACCCTGCCTAGAGTATGCAAGTGGGTTTTAGTAGTGGGCTTTAACAAGAAACAAATACAATCTGTGTATACACAGATAAATAAAAGAAGGAAATTAAATTAATTCTGGGGAGTGGGCCAAATTACATCTTCACTGGCCACAGATGTGCTGGATTAGGAATCCTGTGGCAAGTTTGTACACACACAGCAGGTACAGAGTAATACAGTCAATAAAAACACCTAACTCTTGACTATCCTGATTATAGTTGCAGTGGTGAAAGGGAAAACCAAAGCCAATAGACAACACAGTCCTATTTCCAGCCTTTTTTAATTTGCTTGTCTGGGTGTGTAATTATCACATACACACACAATTTGTGCTGTTAAGCATACAAACAGTAAGCTATATAGCTCAACTATTTAGCAGTATTACATTCAAATTTGATATGCCCCTGAGACAGACATAGGCTATTTAACAATCCTGAAAATTTTCATCTCAGCCTCAAACAATGTTTCACCTCCCAGCCAGGAAGGGAATGAAACTCACCAAATATAACAAACATAGTAAGATGTCACAAAGTGGCAAACGGCAACGCATGACTTTACTTTCAAAACAGACCTGATGTGGCAATACTCATTATCATCTCCATATCAAATTGAGTTTTATCCAACTACTGAAACATCAAAACAGAATTCAAAACTTACTGTTAATTCTTTGATTTTGCCATTTTCTTAGAATAAATTTATTAAATAACCTAACTAGAGCTCTTAAAAACTGAAAACATCCAATCTGATTTGTACTTTGTTATCGAGTTGGATCCCCTATGCCCTAGAAATCAATAGTGCATTATCATTAACTCCACTGAATGTAGCAACAGGCATATGGGCCAAACCCTTAAAGGCTGTACTGTCATTACTTTCTCAAGCATGCAAATCTCAGTAGGGCAGATGAGGCAAGTGCATTTAAAAATCATGCTTGAGAGGAGTGCTTGAGTATTTCCAAGTCAGAAACAATCATATACATGCTTTCAACTCTAGAGCTACTGATTTACAAGAACTTCATCTCCTTAACTTTCAGTTCTTCTCACAAGAAAATTTCCAGTAAACTATGAATGCAGCACAGTCCTTCCCCCTTCTACACACACTGGAATTGTCCTCTACCAAAGCAAGACAAAGCAGCACATCTTTGAGTAGGAAATTCCATCTCACTTTAAACATTCCCAGCAACAACAAATCCACTATAATGTTTTATTGCCCTCATCACTACTTATTATTTCAAAGTACAACATACCTAACTTCATCTCTGAGACACTGGATGGTCAAGTAAATACCATGGATTTTCCTTACATATATGCATGATACATATAGGTACCATTTCCTCTCTCAGATGTACAATCTGCAATTGTGAAGCCTGGTCTCCAAGCCCCAGATCACTTTTGTCACTTATCTCTTACTAATATTTCACACCCTTCCTCATGTGAGAGCAGCAAAACCAGACATGGAATTCCTGTGATCTTACTAATGCCACGTACTTTCCTACTTCTATGCAATATTTATATTGCTATACAGCCAAAGACCACACTGCAATAGCAGCATTGCAATGAAAACTCCACACAAATTCTTAAACCTTCTTTCAAATTACCAGTTTGAAGACAGTCTCCTATGCTGCTGGTGTGACCAGTCCTGGTTCCTTTGTATGTGGCTGCATGAAAAATGCCTTCTGATGGATACTTATAATTTAAAAAGTTATTTGAAATATGGCATGCTAATAACTTGTTCTACACTTGCACAAACCTGCATGTAATGTACTGGTAACAATGTGATAATATCACAAAAGCTGTGAATATATTGATATTAACCAGCCTTACAACAAGATCCAGCCCGCAGGGAACCCCCAAAGAAACAGCTGTACTTCCATAGAAAAAAGGCACGCCTAAGTTCCTCTCTAAACTAACAAAGATTTATGAAGCAACTTTGCCAATGTTTGTGGTATTTATTCCACAGTGACTCCATGACACAATTGTTTCAAACCAACACTTCACTGCAGAGTTAATAGATATATCAGGGACACAATATAGGGTGAGTCTGGTACAATAGAACAGTTGATGAATAGCTTAAGAATGTGGGAGATGTGGTTTTTCACAATTCAAAATGCTGGGAAGCAATTTGCTCTAGTTCTACTGTAAACTGGTCTTTAACAATTGTTAAGTCATTTTGAAAGATTCAGAACTTCAGTCCTGGCTTGTCATTCGTTCCAGAGGCTCCATTTTAAAGTTTTAAATTTTTCAGCCAGGAAAACAACAACGAATAATGTAAGTAATTTGAAAAGGATACCTTTAACCAAAGAGGTTTAGGTTCCATTCTCTAGTAAAAGAAAAAAAATCAAAGGCAACTGGCTGCCAGTTCGTAGAGCAGGTAACTATGAAAGACTATTGTAATTCAGCAGTGTATTCCATGTACATAAACATACACGCAGCATTCACAAAGCTTACAGCATTGCCTATTAGGCAGCTGCTGAACACTTCCAATGTAAGATGCTGCCTCCAGCTGCTTGTAACTTGGCCAGACTTCGACTGTTTGGGTTGAAATTTTCCAAGTTGAATGTCTGCCTCAGGCTAAATTTTGTTCCATGTGCTGTAAAGGTTACCTCTGAGTGAGGGGTGCAGAAAGAGGGAGACTGTGATTACAAGAACTCAGCCAGAATACTTGAGCTGTTTTCAGAACAGGGAAAATGCTGTCTTTCAGCGTTAATAGGTGTCTCTGGCAAACTTGAAAGGCTATAGCACCTTTCCAGCTCCTGGTGACAGATCTGAAATCTGATATGAGGTGTGGAACCCATATATTGGAGGTGTCCCTTTTGCTTCCCTCCAAGCAAAGTCCACCTGTGTAGTAGTGCATTCTGTATATTTATCTCTATGTTTATATATTTTAATATATGAATCTGTAATCCCCTCATTACCTCACACCTAAACCTGGGCTGTTCCAGAGTCGTATTGCCCTCCCACTATAATCCTATCCTCTCCTCCCATTCTCCCCAATGGTTTGGGCAGGGACCCAAACCCCTCCCTGCCCTGGACCTGAGGGCAGGACCTTGCCCCAAACCACTCCTAGCCCTCCCTAAACCGCTCCCATCTCCCCTTTCCATTGGCCATTCCCTAACCCCCTCCCAGAAACCTGGACCCCCTTATAAACCTGTGCAGACGGGAAGTCGGGTCAGAGCCTGTTCTGGACCCCCATGGGGTTTGATCTCCTCTGGAGCCTCACGGCAACAGAGAATCAATAAACCGTATGTGTCCACCACGAGAGTCTCCGTGTAACCTTTTTACCCTTCATTGATGCTTTCCTGGACTGACTGAGCTAGCAGAAGCAGATTTGGACTAAGAACTAAACCCAGGAATCGCATCACACCTGCACTTGATCAAACATCCAAAGACAAATTGCACTGTGTGCATTTTCAGTGGGTGTTTGCTAGGCCATGTTCTCAACTCCTCATATTGATCACACAACATAGGCCTTCCTCACAGCAACAGGAAACTTCTTCCCCAGTGCCAGTGCAGAACAGGGCTGCAGCTCAAAGGAAACAGCCTGAGACTCCTCCAGGCTTTCTGCATCAGGGCTAGTGGAGGGCACAATGGCACCAGGTACTTGGGACATTAGCAAGTACAGCAACACAGATCGCAACCATGATCTACCACCACTGGTTATCCTCAGCACAGGGCTCAAACAGCAGAGTCCTGAGTGCTACACTAGAAATCCAGCTCACAAAGGATGGTGACACGCATATGAACCCCTAGGCTGACTATCTGCTTTTTGGCACTTTTCCTAAGGGAAAGAAAACTAGGAAATTACTCACAAAAAGCAGTATTATTAGAACTAAGTGGTCTACAGCAGCAAAAAATGTCTCCTAGTGCTAATATGCTTGGAGATCAATCTCTAATTGCAACCGACCTGGTCACATTTTTTTTTCCACTGAAGCATTGCTATAATTAATAGACAAATTCTTTTTTGCCCTTGTTCTCTAGATCATCACCACAAACTTCAAATCCCAGAGGAAATTATTTCTTTTCTCTCATATTCTTTCATGGTTTTCATAACTACAGTGATCTGTAAGATAAAGGATACTGCTATCCACATTTTTTAATATGGGAAATTAACACACAAAAACATTAAAGCAAAGACACTGAGCAAGCAATTCTGACACTCAAGACTTGTATTTTTAACATGCTTAGACCTACCAACATCTTCTGTATGTCGAGAGCAAACAACCACTCATTTCTGTTCCAGATGGGTAAGTTAAGCGTAACCGCAAAGCAGATCCCAGGGACTCAGGCCAGGCTCCCAGAAAATCCAATAGCACATGGGCAAAAACCTTTATATTGAAATCCTTCAGCAAAGGCAGGGGCTGCAAGATCCAATTTTCCAGCATTCTCAGACACGAAGCTGCATCACCCTCTGCATATAATTGTTTGCCTCATTCATGTTACCTCTTCTCACTGCTGCCCAGCCAGAGAGCTGCTACACCTTGGAGGACGCACCTCTGGTTCACCATCCCGGGAAGGACGGAGGCGTATCCCATCATGATCGTCACCGTGCACAGGCCCGCAGCAGCCCGGCATTTTTACAACTCCTGAGCACTTCGCTTTGCAAACTTACCCACAGGGTAGGGGTGGGCGGGCGGAGAGGTAGTAAATGTATAGAATATAGAGCATATAGAGATTAGCGACATCCACTGGGTGGCAGGCATGTTTCACGGGATCCAGATACGCGCATATGCAGAGGTATACAAACGAAAGTTCCTAAATACTGGGCTTTTCCCCTGTCTCAGAAGCAACAAATGAACAAGCACAAAAAAAAATTTAAAAAAAAAAATCCCACGGAGCAAGGTTAATATATTCTGCCTTCATTTTAATACCAGCTTCTTGTCTGCAGTGCTGAGGCATCGGAACTGTCCCGGCACTTGAGGATCAGGGCTGTGTGGACTCACGGTGCCCCACGTCCCTTCTGCAGGTGGGTGCCCTCACACAAGGCAACAGGGACCCTGTGAGAGTCTTCAGAGTCTCTGCTGCACTAATTAATGAGCAATGTCTACAGAGGCCAAGCCTTTCAACTCTTCCCCAATTTAACAAACCCGGGGAGGAGGGAAGGAATTGTTTTGGACTAACAGCTGTAAATGTGTCCATGTGTGTAAGCAGCTAAGTTTTAAAGTTCAAAGAAACATAGACAGTATGTTCCACGGATTTCCACTTAGCATCTAAACAGAACCATTTCAAAAGTTGCTTAGATGTTTCTGGAGAAGAGGCTGTTAACCAAATTTTATCCCAGTGAATATTTTTATAAACAAGTTGTAAACTACATTAAAACGACACTTATAATGGAAATGCTGACAAATGCATAACTCCTGGAGCCAGCTATGACAGTCTGACCACAAGCTCTCCTTCACGAAAAAGCAATGTTACCTCCCCACCTCCTTTCCCAGCAGCAAGACAGCAAGCTGGGTTGGGGGGTGGTAAGTACAGGTCCCTCTGCCTGATCCTTGTATGATGGATCGAGGCAACTCTTACCCCCCGTGTTTCCCACATGTTGAATGAGCCACCCCCTGTTTTTGCCATAAACAACCGGAGGGCCTCTTACAGCCATGACTCACTCCGCAGGCTTCTCCTCCACCCCTGTGCGTGACTGTAGCAAACAAGCTGCCAGCTGCAGCCGGTGAATTAACACGACTTTTTTCGCGTAACCGTGGGGAGATCAGTCACACGGGGCTGGGAGCAGTGGGGGGTGGCGTGGAACACCCGCCCGGTGTGAGTTTTATTTGTGGGGAAAAGCATCGGAGGACGCGATCTGGGGCCGCCCGTGTGCGACCGTGTCATCCCCGTCCCCCCGCGATCCGGGACGGCGCCCCTCGGCCCCCCCCGCTCCCGCCCTCCTCCC
>WEIV01015771.1:315-11786 GCA_013390005.1 Calyptomena viridis
GGGAATTTTTACCTTATGAGCCATTAGTTTGTTCTTCTGCACCTGTTTTCAAACGGAAGCATTCATTTAAGTACTTTATGATGTGAAGAATAAAACCGATAGCAAATCATCGGTGAAGCCACAGTGTGTATCACTGGTGATGGGCCCAGGAGTTGGGCTTATTTTGGAGGACATTATGGGTAGAAGTAAAGGGAGAAGAGGGTTGAAAAAGATCTTGGGTCTCTTTCTTAATGGTTCTCTTGCTGCTTGGTTGCTATCTTTTTTTTATGTCTTTCTTTTTCTCCTGTTCTTTGTGTCTTTGTTTATACGCTTATTTGGGGCTATCTGTGTATCTGGAAAGGAAGAAGTGGGCTATGCCTTGGCACTGAGGTCCTGATGAGAGAGCGGAGACTACAGCAACATCTTTCTCAGGTGGGAGGGAAGGATCAAGTGTTATCTTTCTCATCCCGTACTGGTAGATGGGAATGTCTCCTCCAGATAATTTTGGTTGTCTAACTCTAAAGTGGTGTGCATTTTACATGCAACAGTGCTGAATTTTGAACATGAAATCAAGGACTTTTATTCCACTGGCCTGTACATCCATAAGTTAAAGAAGATTATTTATTATTTTGTTGAACATTCTTGGTAGTCCCCTGTTTTTTTTTTCCATACAGTCACTTCTTTCTGAGAGTATTGATATCTGTACAGAAACAGGTTGGGCTGAAGTTGTATGTGTGTCAAGGATGGAGGAACAGGACTTAGAAATGTGCTTCTGTTAGTTTGTGGTAATTTATATCCTATTTTGAGCTTTTTTTAAAAAAACTTTGCCGTTCAAATGGCTAGTTCTGGTTTGTGTTACAGATGTCTTGATGTGCAATAGCATGCAGCATTGTGCATTCTAATATTGTGTCTTATTGATACTGGACTTGGCCAAAGGTATCCTCTTTGGAAGAGAGGGGAATGAAATCCCCATTCCCTGAGGCTGTAGGGTTTGTGCAGTGACATTGTTCTAGGGAGCTATCCAGTGTCTGTGGAAGTGAGAGGATCATATGCATGTGCAATTTCCTTTTTTTCCATATTCCCAGAAACGCCCTCTGCACTTGCACCCCCTGAGAAGCACCTCTTTTCTGCTTTCACGCAATGCAACTTATGCTCTTCTGACTTGTAAAGCTGTCCAGAGAAGGTATACGGGGCAACTTTGCTCACTGGAATATAAAAAAAAAATATTTGATAATTGTGACAATAGCAGCAGATCAAGCAATGGCTGTTTACTTAGTCATGGATTTGTCATGCCACAAACATGAAGGTGAGAGGAATCCTGCCCTACTCTCCTTCATTCAGCAATCCTTCCTGGGAGCTGCAAAGTCAAGGCAGTAGCCATTGGCCAAGGGAAGTGCATAACCTTCTAACTTTCTGCATGCCCATTCCTCTTTATGCACTTCTGTTTGGAAATGCGGGGGTATAATCATTGCCAGAGTTTGTTTTGCTTTTGTAATGTATTTTGTATTCCTTTTTGCCAGCTGGCTTGCCTTTTGCAATTCTCAGTTCACGACGTATCCCCTTCCAGAGAGGAGTTTTCTGTAGTGATGAATCCATCCGGTATCCATACAAAGAGGACACCATTTCTTATAAGTTGTTAGCGGGAATAATTATTCCTTTCAGTATAATTGTTGTAAGTTCAACTTTTCTTCATTGCTTTTGATTTCAGTGGGGATGGGGAAGTGGGAGGAGGGGTGATCTGCTAATACAGACTTCTAAAACTGTATTCTGTAAGATTTCTCAGCCTCAGAAAGTGTCCTTATACCAGGTGCTAAAGCAGTAGAAATGGTGTCTGGCAAGAGTAACTAAAAGGCTTTCTTTGAGGTCCAACAGCTACAATTATAGAACAGAAAAAGAATACCTTAAACTTTGGAACTGTGGTGGTTTCATTCTCTAACCTGAGAGAAACACTTACTTCCTTATCATATTTGTTAAGAATAACAGTAATATATTGTGACTGCCTTTTGAGACCTGCTACTTTCAGAATGAGTGTGCATGACCTATTAAATCAGCGTTTTTATCTGCTACAAAGTCAATGGGCATACTTCTCTGTGAAAGTGTAGTAACACATACTAAACTAATAGATCTTATCAAAAGCATAAATTGAATAAAAGGAAAAAGTAGCCAGTGCATTTCCCTGAAGGTCAGGATACAATACTGTCCCCATTTGTGTTTTAAATTAATGCAGGTGCTTGCTTTTATACAGCACCTAACCTGGTTGAAAACACAGTACCTGTGTCCCTTCCCTCCTCTTCACACCTCTGTCCAGCGAGCTGGAGAGATTTGCCTCTGCAACTACCAATTTGGGATCTCTCTTGGACCACAGCTCCGAGCTCAGCTGAACTGTCTCAAGCATATAGTGACTTTCCAGCCTTAATATTTAATTATATGCTGTCAGCTGAGCTAACCTCATAGCTTACTATGTATGGAAAAAAATTGAGGTCCTGCTGTTACCCTGGCTGTTGCCACCTCTGATAGCTCGTCTGAACCAGCAGAAGTTAATGAAATGCTGTAGCCTGGCAGAAAACAGCAGGTTTCTTTGAGCTACATTCAGTGTAAATGGCTCCTGGAAGAATCCCAGTGCTGGGGCAAAAAGTGGTGGGAACATGTCCTTCTGAGCAGAGGGGACAGTTGGACCTCTTCAGTTAACTATTTAGTGTCCCAAATCCAGTGTTCTGACAGTGGCCAGAGAGTGTCAGAACAGTTTAGTTCTGACAATGGCCCTTCAACAGGGGCCCCAATATCCCTGTTAGATGTGCTAAAAAGCTTCAGTTTCCATTCATGACTCTGGGTGATATCCAAGCTCATCAGAGTCACACTTTGAGCAGAGTTAAAACATTCTGATGTCAAATAAGATTTTTAGGTGTATAAATATTTATCCAAGTACATTTTAGAAGTCAAAACTGAAAAGGTGCAGTGAAATGTAAGCCTTGGTATCAACCAGCTGTTTCTCTGGGCTAATGTGTCACAATCAGGAGGGATATTGTCACAACCTACCTGTGTCTTACATAAGGACTACATGGATTTTTATCAAAGGTCCCACATAAAGGTCAACTTGCAGTTTGTTTGCTGTTGGGTGGAATTTTTTTTTTTTTAACTGTAGAAACATGGGCTGAGAGTTGGAACTGACCTATCTAGTTTTCCTGTTCTTGGAAAAGCTGCTTCAGAAACTTACATCCACTCCAGAAGTATTTCTGTAATTTTGGGAGGTTTTGTGTTTTCTATTAACTGCAAGTTGTTTATGCTAAAGATCCTGCAATTTAAGATAGGACTGTATTATTTTCACCCTGTTACTACCAGTGGTAGTCAGTATTACTTAAGAAAATCAGTACTTGCTCATAACTGAAGCTCATATGTCTTATTTCATTTCTAGAGCAGTTAAAACAGATGAGTGAGGAAGAACAGAATAGAGCAAGACTTGATCATCAAAAACTGACGTTTTGGCCTCACTACTTGGCTACCAGCTATTTGCAGCTCAAGGACTTGAGTCAGAAAAGGCCTCACTGAAAATAGTAATTTTTAATGGATGTATTTTCTTGGATTTAATCCACTCTCCATTTGAGCCTGTATGAACATTTAGCTAAAAAAGTTACCTTTGCAATATCAGAAACCATCTTTTAGTTGTGAAATCAGGTTTTCCTGTCAAGATTCCTCCATAGGCATATGGTAAAAGCAAATGTTGGTGTCCTTTACTCAATGCTCAGTCAGAGTATTGGAGATGAATACTCTTTGATGTCTATCCAATGAAATAACTACATTGACATCAACTAACTCTTTTGTCACCTTAGATGAGAAAAGTGACCTTCTTGCAGGTTTTGCAGCAATGTTCTCTGAAAGGGGTTCATTACTTACCAGCCATGGTTGTGATATTTGTGCTCAACTATCTTCCTTAACAGGTGACTTTATGGATTAGGTAGATTGTGTATGTACTTAACTGAAAGCTTTCTCAACTTTAGTCCATTTTCTGGTGTTTCTCTACTTCAGTGTGTTTTGGTGTGGTGGAGGGTGTAAAGCTTCAGCTACTGTGTTGCCTGGGTGTCAGTGTCTAAGTAATGTCTTCATTCACCAAAGCTTTGTTTTGCTGAGATCCAGGACTTGGCACTCTCAAGTGATGAACAGAGCTGTAACTTCGTTTTTACATGATTTTTCAAGATTATTTTACATCTAGGCATAGCGTGCCCCACATATCTGATCGTCTGTACAAGTTGAGCCTTTCTGTACAAAATGGGACTGTCTGGTTCAATATCCAGATTATCTGGGGTTAAGTTTTGTACTTGGTGTAAGGAAAAACTTACTGCAAAAGATGAACTTGGAGGAAAACAAAATTAAATCTTTTTTTGTCAATACTTAGTGCATGTACTTTGGAGATGTAGAGTGAAAAATCCTTGGAAAGACCTCATTAATACCTGTCTTTCCCTACTCTCATTAGTTTTCTTTTATCCCCAGAGGGTTTAATTTTCTGGAGGAATAGAAATACATCTGTAAATAAAGTCTAGACCCTTCAGAATAGTTTCTGATTTCACAAAACAGTGTAACAAACTTAAAAAAATTTTGCTCTGCAGAAGTGTAGTTGAAGAAGACTCAATATAGAACAGAGTTGTACTAGAGAAAATGTCTCTAATTAGGGCCATGCCAAGGAGCATGTTTAAATGTTTTTTTGAGAAGGCTTTGTTTTAATAAGTATTCTGAAAATCATTAACATTACGTTCAGTGTGAAGCAGGGCAAGGTAAAAGTGTGTTTTTCTTGTAGATGAAAGTATTTAAAATTTGGACATAGTTACTGCTGACTCTTGGGAAACTTGAATTTGCAGTTTAATGTTAATAAATAATTAATTTCTGAAAGTGCATGTCTGAGTACTAACAAAAATAGAGTAATACTTTTAAAGCGATTAACTTGTCCTTATTTCTCTTTCAGATTATCCTAGGAGAGACTCTCTCCGTTTTTTATAATAATTTGCACTCAAATTCATTTGTCAGAAATAACTACATAGCCACTATTTACAAGGCCATTGGGACCTTCATTTTTGGAGCAGCTGCTAGCCAATCGTTGACAGACATTGCCAAGTATTCCATAGGTAGACTGCGTCCTCACTTCCTTGCTGTGTGCAAACCTGACTGGACACGGATCAACTGCAGTATAGGTTACATTGAGAACTTCACTTGTCAAGGAGACAAAGCAACAATCAATGAGGGAAGGTGAGTCTGACTGACCTTGTATACTTGGTTGTATAACATGTTTCTTAACTTGAAACAATGAGTTTGTCACTTCGTGTGTCTCCTAGGATAAATTTATTGCAATGAATTTTAAACTTGGAGCCTTGTCTAAACAATGGGATTTTTTTCCTATTTGTGAAAGCTTCTTTCATTAATGTACAGATAAATGCATAAATCATTTATTAATTTCTGCTTATTTACAAAATATGAGTGATATTTAAGTTTCTTTGGGCTTCTATTTATTTTTCTAAAATGTCTGTGCAACCCACTGAAGAGAAGAATATGAAATCTACCTTCAGAATTGGACATAGAATAGCAAAGAAAATTTTGGGTTTGGTTTCAGAATGAAAGCAAATAAAAAGTGCATGTCCATATAAATATATAGAGGACTACTAAGAGAACCCCTATATTAATTTTTCTCATTATTAAGAACTTTTTGGTCTTAAATACTTACCTGCAAGCTCAACTGCAGCAAGATAATGTGAAAATAAAAATAATGCATCTGACACATCAGTTTAATCACTCATTATAAGCAGTGTTTGAATGCTATTGGAAATGTTGAAGTATGTTCAGAATAATTTGACTTGCTTGAACTTTCTGGAAGCTTACCTTTATAGAGACTCCTTGCCATTCTTTTTCCATAAGTCCCATATACTGTTGGTAGAACTTTGTCTCTGTGTATAATTTTTAAGTACACGTGTAGGTTTTGCTTACTGTCCTATAAGCTCATTTGCTCTTCTAGCATGTGTTCCCTATGAATTTTCCAGTAGCATGCATGGTATTTCTCAGTAGTCATAGGAAAATATTGATTTGATGGGGGACCAGGTCCAATTCCAGGTCATGCACAGCAGTAGCACAGAGGAGCCATTTATATGGTGAATGGCCATTTTATATTGTTGGTAGTAGAGGAGTAAGTGCATGGATAGGCAGTATAGTAATACATTGGGTTTGGTAGTGAGGGGATACAGCCATGGATTGTGTGCAGAGCTGCTGTGTCTGACAGAGCCAATGCCAGCCAGCTCCAAGACCGACCTGCTGCTGGACAAGGCCAAGTCCATCAGTGACTGTGGTGGCACATCTGGGATAACGTATCAAAGAAACTGAGGGGAAGCGACTGCACGAGAACAATTGCACCTGGAGAGAGGGGTGAGAGTACATGACAACAACTCTGCTGACACCAAAGTCAGTTAAAGAGGAGGAGGGGAGGTTCTCCAGCTGCTGGAGCAGAGATTCCCTTGCAGTCTGTGGTACAGACCATGGTGAGACAGCTGTGCCCCTGCAGCCCATGGAGGTCAACGGTGGAGTAGAGATCCACCTGCAGCCCATGGAGGGTCCCATGCTGGAGCAGATGGATGCCTGAAGGAGGTTGTGATCTTGTGGGAAGTCCACTCTGGAGTGGGGCAGAACCTGTGGCCCCGTGGAGAGAGGAGCCCATGCTGAAGCAGGTTTGCTAGCAGGACTTTTGACCTTGTGAGGAACCCATCCTGGAGCAGTTCATGAAGAAGTGCAGCCCATGGGAAGAACTCATGTTGGAGAAGTCCATGGAGGGCTGTATTCGTCCGAGGCCCCACGCAGGAGCAGGGGAAGACTTTGAGGAGTCCTCCATCTGAGGAGGAAGGAGCAGTATGAACTGTGATGAACTGACTGCAAACCCCTCATTCCCTGTCCCCTTGTGCTGCTGGTGGGAGGGGGAGTGAGAGAATGGGGAGGTAAAGTTAAGTAACAAGATAAGGACCAAGGGAGGGGTGGGGAAAGGCATTTTTAATATTTGGTTTTATTTCTCAGTATCCTACTCTGATTTGATTGATTATAAATTCAGTTAATTTCTCCAAGTTTAGTCTGTTCTTACCCATGGTAGTCATCAGTGTGTGGTCTCCCCCTGTCCTTATCTCAGCTCATTTGCCTTCTGTTATATTTAAATTCTTCTCTGTCCAGTTGAGGAGTGATGGAGCAACTTTGGTAGGCACCTAGTGTCCACCAAGGGTAAATTTAGCACAATGAGATAATCCTGAAATGAGCAAAACTTCATGCTGGTACTAGGTAGACAAATTGCAGTTTATTCTTTGAGAGATTAGAGTGGAGGAATGTGCTTCATGTACACTTCTTTGCATTACTAATGCCCATATTGTGCTAGAAGACTTCTATTTGCTGCTTCCTTTTTTTATCCTAAGCACTTGTTGGATGGCTTGTGTAGTCCCGTAGAGTCAGAGTGTCTATTAGTATGGTATATAAATCTTCTCTGTTCTGGCAAATACATAATGTTCTTCTGAAGACTTGTAATGATCACTTTCTATCACTGTCAACTTCACTTTGTTAAAAAGTCTCAGGGTAAAAAAAGGAGAATTTTCATTAAATTTAGTGGGGGGGGAGTAGGGGAAGAACTTCTAAACACCATGTCTGTCAAACTTTCAAATGTTACTGACTTTTCAAAGATGTGACTTGTGAGTAGAGTAACCTTGCAAACTGAAATAAAGGAGATACTACTTCTCCCAAGATAACAGATTCTACTGGTGTCTTATCTGTTTTGCAAATTTTAGTGTGGTGAGTTAGCTGAAGTAATTGCCAGAAATAACACTTTGGAGTTTAAAAGAAGATAAAATGGTAATTTAAAACACAAGGGGAAAGGACAGATTACATTGTGCAGTGGTACTGCTTTTGCTTTGGGGTTTTTTTTCTTTAGCTCACTTAAAGTGGTATTTATTATTCTGCTACAATGTCAAAAGATGCTTGTCTACGCTTCCAATTAAATGAGTCTTCAAACAAATTGCACATTCTTGGGTGCTTTGTGGAACAGTATTCTGTGATTTTCAGCATGAAAACAGGGTAAAAATATGTGCATGACTCTGAGTATTTAGTTTAACTTCATGAGTCTAAAAATGCTTTTCAAATATAAAGAGGAATATAAAGAAAATTTGAATTGATTGTGATGATTGAAATGGTCCTGAAATAAAATTCTCTGGGTTTGGGGGATGCTGAAAAGCAAGAGTTTGCATATACTTAAAGAAATAGGGTTTTCTTGTATGAGAATAAATGGGGAAACAATGGCTTAGTGATCACTTACCTTTTGTTCTTCCCTGTGCTTTGAAATCTCTGACTTCCCTATTGGAAGCAAGATCTGTTTGCCTTAACTGATCAGCTGTTAGGTTTGTATTCCCAGCTACTGGTGGGTTCCCTTGTTCTCTTGCCCCTTTTTCTCCCTATGGAACGAGGTGTCACTTCCTCTCTCAGGTGAAGCATTTGCATACACAAGAAGCTGTAAACAAAGTTAGTGAGTGGTCAGTGAAGGGGAGGACAGATTAAAGTGGGACATTGTCCTGTGTGGTGGTCATCCCCAGGTGGATGACCTGGATGCAGTGACCCAGTAAATCATTCAGGGTTTTCTATGGAAGTGGAGCCCCGAATCTGAAAGGGTAGTTTTGATGCTCTTGGGTCATGTACCTCCATCCAGGCCATGTGCCTGAGGTTATTAACTTTACGGTTAATAACCCACTAAGTGGAGAGAGTTGGATTGCAGTGAGTTTTACAGCAATTTGGAAAAGGTCTGTAGGCTCTCAAGCTGTAACCCAGAGGTGAATTTCTAGATCAGTTGGACAAAATGATTAGTGGCAAACTTAGTACCATCTACTCTCATTTACATAAATTAAAGAGGCAAGTAGAAATACAAGGAAGGAATGAAGATGGGACAAGCATAGTGTTGCTTGTAAAATCATATGTTCTGAAGTGAACCTATTATTCCTGTATAGTAGTAGAGTTTGAGGTTGTTTTTGAAATTTTTTAGGGATTTGTGCTTGGTAATACAGTCAAAAAGACAAATCTAATATTTGTTTACTATTTAATTGAAAGCAGCGTAAAAATCCATTGTGTGCTTCCACTATGCATATTGTACTCTTCTGATTGGTTATTTTCTCCCTTCTCATTCCTTCCTATTGTTTTATACTAATCAAAAGTATAAAATAGTTTTGGAATGCAGCATCTCTGCAAGAACAAGATCAAGACCTCTTGGTCTGAAATAGAATAAGTGTGTGTGTATTGAAGTGGTGGGTGTAATATGGAAGGATTAAAGGATACTTTTAGAATTGATACAAAAAATACATAATCAACAATTGTTTCTGTTTCCTCCATAACAGTAAAACTGGAATGGGAGATGTTTGAAGTAGTTTATTTCCCCCCCCATGAAGATTAAGGAGTAAGCTGTGGAACTTTGTAGTATTGGCATGTGTAAATTTGGGTTTGAAGTACGTTCAAAATACCATTTGAACAAGCTTCTGGAAGATTAAAGCCAAGAAAACAATTTGTATTTCTGGAAGCCTGTAAGTTATGGTTGGAGGCTGAAAATGTTTTAGGCATTCTTTGTTGCATATTATGTTCCAGTACTGTTTTATGTATATCTGATGTCTTCAATTCTTTGTGTATGTCTACTCTGTTACAACACAGGGGCACAAGGGAAAGACAGTAATCAGTTTTTATTGTTCAGCAACAAAACCAGTATTAAAATACATGTATTTATCATCAGTATAAACCAATGGACTTAGGCTTGCTTGTCTAAGTGAGTAAAGCGCTCGTGAGTTATGGTTAATTTTGGTAAGGTTTCACTTTCTAACCTGACCTTAATAAGAACTCTTGCTGACTCAAGAGTCTCGTTTGCTGTATATTATGCTGAAAAGAGAGTCCTCTTCAGTTTTAAATAGCTTAGGTTCTCCTTGACAACCTCTAGAGTGCGTTTGCACTTTTGAGTTCTACTGGTGGTTAAACCAAGCTAGGGACCACAATCAACGTTTGTGTGCTTAGTAAGTCTCATTTATGTTTGTTGAAAGATGCATGTAAGAGTTGGCATATATCTATTTCAACGTTTGTAGCGTTTGCAAGCCTCTGAAATATGCATGAAAATCACTGATTTAAATATTACAATTAAAACTGTACTTTTCTTCAGTACCTCTTTGTAAGGCAATCCTTTCTTTAGGCAGTGTTTGGCATTTTAATGTAAGCCAGACAGAAGCTTGCTATGAGTATTTGTTTGGTCTTTTTTTCTGAGGTGAATGGCTTGTATAGAGCTGCCTTCTCCAGCTTTGGTAGAGGTGTTGCTAGGTTTGGTGCCAGCTAGTTGTGTGTAGAGTTTTGTAATGTTCCCTCTAAATAAATCTTAAGAGTAGTAACTCAGTAAAGGTGCCTGACATGTGAAGGTGATTTTTCTTTTAAGTCACAAAATAGCAAAAATCTCCTTAATTTACATAACACAGTTGTGTAAGATACATATTTTTGAAACATACTTGTACAGGGCAGGAGGATACAGACTTCATGCAATTTCTTTACTGAGATACAATGGCTTGTTTTGGTGTTCCAGAAAAGTAAATTTGATGTAAAAGCACAAGTTTTATTGTATATGAATGAAGAGAGATCAAAGTCAAGGTGTTCTATCACTGGTGCTTGCATGTTACTTTTAGTATATTCAAGTGTACTGAATTGCCTTTAAGGTACTTTCTTTAGCACCTATAAAGGTAATCACTTGCCAGTTGGCTGTTTTCTCTTGCAAAAAGGCAAACTAGGGCTGACTAGGATAGGTAGGTGTGCTGTAACTGAGCAGTCTTTCCTAACCTCTGACTTCCTTGGCTTTTGCAGCTTTCGTTTTTGCTCAAGTCTTTCTTCTCTTCTGACTTGCCACTGCTTACTTTTGCCTGGCTTTGAATGAGTTGGCAAAATACCCAAATTCCTCAAGGAGGAGTAGGAAGAGAGGACAGAACTTCTCCATTCCTTATTGGTGGCTAAAGTGCATTTCCCAAACCTGTCGGCTGTAGCCAGTCCGTGGCAGATTGTTTGTGCATCCTGTTTGTTAGCTTTCTTGCATCCAGAAAAGTTAACAGAAACCACAGATGTTCAGCAGCAGAAGTGGTGAATTTGCATTCCACTGTTCCTCTTATGAGTGTCTAGTACAGTGACAAAGGAGAACATAAAGAATTTGTCTTTTCCTCTAGTATATGAACTGTGGGATAATCTTCAGCACTCAAAAAGGTTTGTTATTAGAGAATCTTAACACTTTATTGCTCTGGGATAAGTTTATTTTTTAGTTTCTGGTCAGGGGAAAAAAAGGCAACATTATAAGGTATTTGTTCAGTTAATCTTAAATATACTGTACTTCAGGATTTCAAGATGGTGATGGGGTGCCTTCTTACTGTATTCTTTTAATATACTTATATATGGTGTGGTAATATATTAACTGATTGCTCCCTACTCACTTTGGCAAT
>WEIV01015773.1:1919-41373 GCA_013390005.1 Calyptomena viridis
AAAGTCTAGCAAAATATGCTTTCATAAATAAACCAGAGCTAATTAAGAACCTCTCAAAAAGCTAGCACAGGGGAAAGATGGGAGAAAATTACTATGTAACGTGTATGGTTAGCAGAAGTACAATTCCAGCTGAAAAAAAGACAGAAACCTTACTTGAGAGCTGGATTCATCCATTCTTTCTCATGTTCAGTAGTATCTTATTTAACAAATTATGCCATTAAATTTGATTGAACTACTTGATAATAATAATGGCAGCAGAATAAGACCTTTTTTAAGTAACTCGCAGATAAAAACATGATAAAGGTACTGTGTAATTATCAGAAAAATAAATATTAATGCATGTATTTATTTTTCAAGTTGAAAGCAAGGAGTTATATGAGAAATACCAAGAGGATAGTAATACCTGTAATATCTCTGGATAAATATGTCTGTCACAAGAAAGAGGTAGTTTTGAGATACTTCTAAGTTGCATTAGGAAAGAAAAGACACCAAACACCTTTGGAGGCTTTAGAGAAGCTTTCTTTTGGGCTTTTAGTGCTTGAAGTTNACAATTAACAGCCATTCTTGTTACAGGCTTATTACTAGTGAAGTATGTGTGGAAAACATCATCACCAGGTGTTCAGTGTTGATGGATGTTCAGTTTTAATAGCAATATTTGGGCTTTTAGTGCTTGAAGTTACAAGGCTATGTCAAAAACAGAGGAGAGGGTCTCAGGAGATTGTGCCTTCTAATATCCTCTGGTCTCATGGTTAGTTTCTGCATACATTTAATGCACATGGAACATGCCTAACCAATATTTCTTGGTTTTATTAGCACTAAATCATGGCTTGTAAAACCTGTGCCCTTATTTTTTAGTTCAGATCTGCTCACAAATTGGCTAATATGGTCTCAGTGCTGCAAGACAAATTGTCATATCTGTTGTGTATATCTCTCACCTGTTGGGAAAAGACCACAAGACCACACCTTTGGAAACAAATGTGAAGAGAAAAGCTGCAGATACTTTGTCTCTTGCAGAAAATCTTTGTAAGTTTTTTTGTGGAAAATCTTTGTAAATTAGGTAAACACCTAATTTATTAGTCCCATCTGGCCTACTGGCACATGCTTATTTCATCCAGTTGTGCAAACAAACTTGGTCAAGATGAGAATGGCTTCACCTTCACAGGGGTATGTATTATTTTTCCTCAGGTTGTATCCTAGTAAGGCTTCTAAGCAGAGGGATGTCACAAAGCTCTTGTAGACATGCTTCTTAGGAAGACAGCATGTTCTCCAGTATTGAGACTTTCCAAAGTTTGGGAGGCTGATCAAGTCTATGATTTTGATCCAAGAGCTACTCTAGCTTAGTTTTTCTGCTGATGCTTTAATCTGAAATGTTTTATTCAGACATAGCATTAGACAAGCCTGGCTGCTGTATCAATTTCTGTTCTTGCTGGGAAGCCTGCACAGACACAATACTGTTCTGTGGGAGATGAGCTTTCCAGTGACAGCTTTTCTGGAGCATTTGGCAGAGTCTTACGAGCAGCTGAGCTGGGATTAGCCAAGCCTACTCTTTTCTTTTAGTTTAGGTACGCGAGAGTGATCAAGGCCAGTTCTCTACTACAATTTGTTTTCTCTATTGCATAAAACAGAGTTTGGTTCTAGCAAGAGCTGTGGTTGTTGGCTTCTGAAGTGAGAATTTAGGTAAGGAATGAGAAGTGGAACTATTCAGACATGGTAAATAAGTATAGGAGTTTTAGCTCCAGTACCTCATGGAATGGGTGGAGTGGAGAACTGGATTTTTGTTTTGATATAGGAAAAAACCCAAATTACTAGCCCTAATCGTTCATGCAAAAAACAATTATTAGGCATTGTAGAATCTACACATGTGAACTACAACAAAGAATATTCTTTTCTGAGCATTTCTAAAACCTTCGGGATGTGGAAGAGCAACATGGAATGATGTTGGAATGACCTAAGGAATGATGTTGGAATGAGGTGGACTGTCCTATCTGTATGCTGCAAAGATATGTTTAATTTGGACAAATACTGTCTACTCGTGTTTCTTTTAATCCAGTATACTTGTTTAAATCCCTTGTTTTGAAAATCCACCTGTATTTTCTTGTTTTGGTATTTCTAATCATATTTTGTGTTCATGTTCTGCAATTTTTGAGTCCCAAAGTGCTGGTAAGTTCCATGATTTCACTAGGGCACCTAGGTGGTGTTTCCAACCAGCTGGTAACAGAAGTAGTATACAGCAGAAAGGAGGAAAACCCGACTCTCATAATCTGTTGCCTTTACATGATCTGCTTGCTGAATTAATTTCACTGACTGGCAGCAGGTGAAAGGAAGGTGAGAACATCAGGAAGGTTTGGTTAAATGGTAAACCTTAACTCCATTTTTCATTGTAATGATCAGGTTTAAAATTTGCCCATTATGTCTGAAGCCTGTGCTGTGTTTTGGGGACATGAGAAGCAAGTCTGATTCCATTCGCTTTAGCAATTTGAAAGGGGGGACATGAAAAAAAGGTAAGGTTATTGTGAGTTTTAGTCCCTTCACTCAGGGGTTTGTTTGTACCTCAGAACTTGCTGATGTGTTAACTGATTTCTCACCCCCCCTGCCCCCAGAGACCTCTTCAGCATCAAACTGGGCTCCACAACTAAGGGCCATACACATCACTTGTCCTAAATGTTATAATTTTGTAGCTTCCAGAAGCCATACATATTTACACACAATAAAAGATCACTGTCATCTCTGAACAACTCTGCGTGCCTAAGACAGTTGATACTGTGTTCTCTCATATTGCTGACAAATTCCACATGATATTAGCTGCCTTGCAATGTGTCACTGAATGCTGCCATTTCTATAGAGAAGGATGTGCCTTGAAAAATTGAATTTATACCCAGTTTTAGAGAGATGCAAGTTAGTAAGAATCTGTTATCCCTTCACCATCCTTCTTTATCCTGCAGTGAGCAGATAGACTTGATTTATCTTGAAAGATGGATGAGCTTGGCCTGTTGTAATTAGCTTCAGGTAGATTTTAAATTAGGTTGATGACATCATATCTGGCTACTTCTGCTTTTCCTGTATTTCTGAGGTATCTATTACTCGTGCTGAATATATGATTTGTAGCTTCTATATTTAGTGGTTTAGAATATCTCTTTACTGGAATATATGCTGATTTCACTGTTTGATCCAGGGGAGAGAAAATTCCAGGACATTTTGTTGTTATTTGGTCCTGGAATATCATAGTTCACTCTTTTTTGCTAGTCTATTGGCAATCCCCCATCTTTCTCTGTATTACTTACGCAACTAAGTGTTTGTGTCATGTGCAAATGTGTGATTTTTTTTTTTTTTTTTTTTTCCTTTTAAGGTCTAGTTTTCTACTTACACTGACAAGTTGTAATCCATTGCATTGCTTTAGCCTGAGTCCACTTCATATTCTTGATAGCCTAATATAGGAAGTATTAAAGTTGCAGAGACCCTAGGATAAATTGTTTTTTATTTGTGGCTTGTAAGAAGCTTATGTATTCTTTGCCAACATCTGGCAACTCGGAAGCCTGGGTAGAACTGAATGAAAGTTGCTTTTAGCTGCAAATTGTGTTTGCTTCAGTGCCTACCAGTGTGCTTTTACACAGTGGTCTTTCTACAGATCGGGCTTTCTTTACTGAGTAGAAGAGAGACAGTAAATACTATTTCTGTGAGAGAAGGCTGAAGAGAAAACTACAAATGGAGTTTGAAGAAGTGCTTTCTGTTACCCAGCCTGAAATTGATTGCAAATTACTGGTTTTTTTTTCCCTTGTGTTTTTTTTAATTTCCTTATTTATTATTAATAATGTTGATTATTACTCCTTTTGCCACAAATTTTTATCAAGTGGGGGAGATTGCCCTGTGGTTTCCCTCAATCTTTTCCAAATTCAAGTGATTCAGCACATTATAGGTAATTTTTTTAACAATTTCTTCTTATTTTCTTTAGATTATTTTACCTTTTTCTTTGTTTTCCTTAAAATGCAGTATCTGCAGCTGAACACAGTGTATCAGCTCAAGTCACTTGAATAAAATAATTCTTCTAGCCTTCCTATGCTTTATATAAAATATCCTAGAGCCAATATTAATTGCTTATCCTATTTGAAAGTAACTGTTATCTGTTCTTGCCTTCTCAATTCCATTTTTTATATAATCGTTCCCATCAGCATTATTTTCAGGTGTCCTTGGGAATTCTTTTTTCTCTTAGATGTAAGTATGCCAGGATAATTAGAACTGTGGGGCAGAATTTTAAAGGAGATGCTCCTGTTTACCTCAGTTCTATTGAAATGTAATTAAGTAACAAATGTTGGTGTCTTATACATGCAAATTAGTGACCCATGTCTATAGTACTCATGCACTATGGATTAGGTAATTCTGATATCACTAGCCCTTATTCTGACCTGGTTTAAGATGTTTTAAAATTCTTCTGGGTGAATTATTAATTGGAATCCTAGAATTTTAGAAATAGTTTTTATGGGAATCAACTTTTCAGATAGCTATTTTCTTTGGCTAATCAGAATGACACTCCTCCTTTCCCCACCACGCTTTCCTGGCTCATTAGAAATCACACAGAGAGAGGACTAATGGTCTCTGACAGTGAAATAAAGCTAAGGCACTGTCCAATTCCCCTGATAAAACACTGGCAAGTCTGTAATTAATGTTCATGAAAGTTATTTCAGAGTGAGACCAGTTTTTTCAAGTAAATAGGAGGAAGACTATTTCTCTAGACTAACAGCTTGAACAAGATCTGGTATTAGATTTCATCCAAGGTTCCCACTGAAATCAGTCGCATTTATTGCAGTATATTAGATGCTTGGAGATTTTTTCTGGTTGACAATTTTTACTGTTTGATGGTTAATCAGCATGTTACCAATAAATACTTCTTAAGGTTATGCTGGTTTGTACTGCTTAAATTTAGTAATATTTTAAAATTAAAGAGTCATGTTTCTTTTTGTATGAACTAAAGGCTTGCTTGAATGAGAAATTCAAACCACTTTTGAAGCATGTTCATGAAGTTCATTTTGCTTGCCTTTGTCTTGTGGTGGCATAAGAATTGTGACCTTTGGGCAGCAGCAGGAGTGTGTCCCTGACTTCACTACAAATAGATAATTGCTCCTTGGCTTTCATCTCTACATGAGAAAGATTACACTGTGTACTCATTTACTTGCTAATTGGGAAAATATGAAAGCATAGAATTTTAAAGCATGATAAATGAAACTGTGACCATGTCTGCTCCTTTTTTTTGTTTATGCAGCCCTTGGCAGCAGCATAATCAGTTATAGGCTCCCCAGGGGTGCATTTAGACTGCTAAGAGCTCCATGGGGGAGTATACTGTTTACAAACAGGTTAGGGTTTCTCATCCAGCCTTCTTAGAAGCTCTGGGTTTCTGTGAAGCTGAAGATTTGTAAGAATCCTACCTAAGCTGCTTTTTGGCAGAGGTTAATGGAATTAACCATTTTGCCTTATTTTGGTAAAGCAGGCCTTTACACATCTTCATGTGAAAAGCTGTTTCCCTACTTTCCTCTTCATTTCCCATTGAAGAAGACAATGGCTTTCTCCTCACGATGAAGGAACAAATGAATTTTTCACTCATTCCAATTCTCTCTTTCAACTGGGTGACATTTAAAAAATTCTGTTTTCTGTGAACATACTGCTATGATAGTCCATGTGGCATGTTAACCTGGGTAATGAAATGTTGCAGTAAATATCTGTTAACTGTGGTTGCATTACAGAAAAAGCAGAAAGAAATGATCTTGTCATTTATCATCGAGTGTGAAAGACACTGATAAATTGAGTTTCATATTGAAAAGGCAGAGAGTACTTATTTTAATTCGTGGCTAAGTAATCAGGTTAAATGAAGATCAGTCAGCTCACTGTAAGCTAGTTGTGAACAGAACTTGTTTGCTGTAAATCACTTTTCTGTACTGTCTGACAAATATTTAAGACTTCACAAGGTGCACACAGCACTAGAAAATTCTACAGTAGTGTACAAAACTTTTTGACTTACTTCTTCCAACCGTGTTTCAAGGATTCAGTGATACCAGCCATCATTTCAGATTTTCATTGGTACCGGCCATCATTTCAGAGGTCAATATTTACAGCATTAGTTTTCTTTGAGTCACTAACTTGACCTTTATTGTGATAGGAAATGAAAAGGAGAAGAATAATTCCTGGTGGTTAAGAAATGTGGGAAAATATTACTTTCTCTTTTGTTCCTTAAGACTAATCTGATTCCACTTTTCAGTAAAACAGCTATGTTAGGGACTGTATATTGTCAACTCTCAGAACCCATTTTATTAATTAATCTTCTACAACTTTTTCACTTGTTCTCTGTGAAGCCCAAGAAGCTGGTTTAGATGAGATTAAGATGTGCTGTAATTACTTCTATTATTCACTATCCTGCACCAAATTGTACTGGAATTCATAAAAGGAAAAATGCTTTTTCATACAGGCTTTGTTTCTATGTCTACAGGATAAAGTACTTTATCTTGCTGTCCAATAAATCATGGGAGTACTGAGGAGCTCAAACTAGGCTTGAGTGAACTTGAATGGTGTGGCATGTTCATGGCAACAATGACCCAAGAAAATGCTGAAATATTTTCAGTTGCTTCATTGTTCTTGGGAAATACAAGTAAGGTAATAGTTGTTAGACTTATGGCTTAGGAAATGAATAGATAAAGTCTGCAAAATAGGTTTAGGAACTTATTTTAGGCCATTCTCTGCAAGGATGAGTTCTTAGATTTCAGTGACACATTCATTGCATTTTTAGCCCGTGTATGGATTGGCAGTGGACATGCTAAATTGCATTATTAAGTTCAACTCAAGAATTTTCTAAAAACTGTTAATGTGAGAGTGAAGGCAGATACAGGTTTTAAGGACAGATCTAGAAAAGACAATATGTGCCCATTGCTATAATGCTCACTCTGACTTACATGGACCTTGCCTCTCTGTTTCAGTAGTCCTGTTCCCTTCAGATTGCACTACTATTTCTGAAGCACAGCAGTGGAAAAATTTTACACTTACACCTAACTACGTGGTACCTTTCACAAAGGGCATTTCATGCTAATTTTTGGCAGTAGTGACTTTTCCAGATTTGTCTTTGTCCTGTAATTACTTCTGCAGTCTCAGTTCCAAGAGCCATTGATATGATTTCTCTGCTTCCTTTTCATCCTATTCTACTCTCCTTCCGGATGAAATGAGCTATGATGCACTTCTTAAAAGATCCTACAGCTGACTGAAGCCAGGTTGTTTCAGCAGGACCCCTAAATTATTTTCTTGGTGTCTCTGTGCATTTTCCGTTGAGAATGAGAGAGACCATAGGGAAGAGGGAAAAACCTAAAAAAGAAAGCCCTAGGATAAAACTTCGTCAGGTGTGGAGCTACAGATGAGCTGGAAGAATCATAGAATGAATCGCAGAATCATGGAAATCACAGAATGGTTTGGGTTAGGAGGGACCTTAAAGGCTGTCTTCTTCCAACTCCCTCTGCCATGGGCAGGAACCCCTTCCACTAGACCCAGTTGCTCCAAGCCCCGTCCAACCTGGCCTTGGACACTTCCAGGGATGGGGCAGCCACAGCTTCTCTGGACAGTCTGTGCCAGGGCCTTACAGGGAAGAATTTTTTTTCCTGAAGAAGTGACTTTTAAGTAGCTAAGCAAGGATAGTGGTCTAGAGAATTGCCAAAAGTCAATTCTTGCATCTGTTTAGTGTTATTGAGAAACATCAAAGAAGAGTTTCAAAATTGGCTTGTCTGAGCACGTTCTGAAAATAAATAAATTACTTATTTGAAGACAAATATAAATGGCAATTCTGCCAATAAAGATATTGTTCTTTAATTTTTTAATGATTGCTCATTGATTTGCAGAACTAGAGCTGCTGCCATTTGATCCCTCTTTTCATTTATTATACAGATTAATTTCTGACCATTTGTATCTGATGTGTGTGGTCTTCCAGCTGAAAACCACGAAGACATCCATTTTAAATCTTAGAAGTATAAAGCCTGTTCTGAACATTTATATAAAATAATGCGATAAAGAACTGAAAATAGAAAAGTGACAGATTTCTGAAAAAGCTTTTTTTCAAATTGGCTATTTATGGGATACTGATGGCCAAATGTTCTTTCCTAACATCTGTCTAAACTGTCATGTTACTGGAAATCTAAAATATGTCACCACTACATATTGCATACATTGTAACTGCTTGTTTGCAGCCTACTAGTCACACGGAGGCTTTCTGTCTTGAGCCTACTGCTGTGAATGAAAAACTTGAGCAGGATGGAAATGCTTGTGAAGTGGTGGTGGATGAAACTTCTTAAGAACCACAGGGAGTTGCTGTAAAGTTGGGAGAGTTGCCAAGGACCAAGGCTATTTTCTGTTTCTTGAGGTGGAGCTGAGTTTCTCTCCAGATGGGTTTCATACCTCGTTTAATCTAATGTTTCCTTGAGGTGATTGGGCTGAGCCAAAGGAGGGAACTGAGCCAGCCTAGAAGAAACTTGGTAAGAATTTTAAACCAGCAGGAAAAATTACTTTTCAGTTGAATCATAGTCCTGTGTGAAACCCCAAACCCTGCTCAGTGTGCTCAGTACTAGGTCTAGCAACAGTGCAAGGGAGGGACAGAAAACATGGACAATTTTAACAGTCTGTAATTAGGTCAGTTTAAAGTAACTGTGAAGCTGCAGGCTGGAGTGGAAAAGATCAGTAAATTCTCCTCCTTGATAAGGTTTTCTCTCTCATTATGTACTCTGCTAATTTTCCTGAAAGCCTTGCAGACAGTACGTAGACTTCTGATTGTCATATGTCAACAGCAGTCTGGCTGAATGCTCAGTCCTCTTTTTCCCTGGAACTTCAGGCCTCCTGGTACAGCTCATTACCACCTTTCTTCTTGCTTCTTTACTCCTATCAGCTACCCTCTTGCTCCTCAGGACTTATTCCTGCATCTCACTGTTACTGAATAGTTGGGAGCTAGAAATATTGGTGTCATCAGGGACCTTGGAGATCAGCTCTGCACTGCAGTTGCTTTTGGAAGCTGAGGTAGTTAGGAACAAACAAGCAGACCAGGGTCACGGAGAAATGTGTTTACTTTTTGTCATGTTAAAACTGAAACATTTCATCAGCTGGATGAAAAAATCAAACAAATTATTTGAAAAGGAGAGTGAGTAACTGGGTATTTCAGAGGCTGATTTGGGACAGCAGTGATAAACTTTAAATCACAGTTCTACCCACTTTAAAAACAACAAATTTAATTAACCCCCCCCCCCCAAAACCCAACCAAAGCTACCTAACAGTCTGTCCCTCTCTAGTTATCTCACTCAGGCAGAGCCTGGGGTTTAAGAGCTATGTTTTTAGAACAGTGTCCCAGGCGCTGGGAAAATACCTAAATGGTCTGTCTTCATCCTTTCCTGTAAAAAAAAGGGCATTAAAGCCTCACTGGTGCTTTGTCAGACTAAGTATAGATTCCCTCTGGAGAAGGGAATCATTAGCAGTACTCATTGGTAGTGACAGACCTCAGTGTTACCTGAAAGAACTCTTTTGAAGTACCAAGTCTTTGTACATCTTGTGGGGGTCTCTGCTGTTCCAGCACAGGTGCTGGCTGACCACGTGCTGGTTCTCCTCCATGAAATGCTCTTTGTTATGCTTTGTTGTCCAGACAGGAGGAAGAGACTTGATTGTGAAGGACTTGGCTCATCTTAGTGTTATTTGTTTTTCTATTATATTCCCAATTGTCTGTTTTCAGACCTAGACAGTGATGTCCTTGGCTCCTGTGGAGGCAAGTTACTCATGGGAGTTCAAGGAAACACCGCTGATTATCATTAGCCAATATAAGTGAGGGAATTAGTCTTGCCTGTAAGCTTTTTTTTCCTTCTTTATAACAACACATTTGAAGGATGTGTTATCCCTGACTAATTCTAGATGTGGGAAAATTATTCACAACAAATAGCTTGCTCTGGACTTTAATTGCTGATCTTGCAATGCTGGAGTGTGGGTCCTAATGCCAAATTAATACAATTTTCACTTATTGTTTTTCGTATTGTTGATCAATAATGTAATTACTTTTTCTTGATGTTTAATTCTGAATTAAAAAATAAAAGGGATGTTATTAGTGTTGGCTGGATGAGTCATTTGGGAGAACTTGAGTTTCCTGACCACTCAAGAAGGTAGTCAGTTTGGCTTGCATACAGATGTAAATGTTTTAAAAGGATAAGTTTATGACTCGGGCATTATCACTCATAAATGTATGGTAAGTCAACACAAGAAGGGTAGTTAAGAGACTGTTCTGGAAAATTTGCATGATTTGAGCAGTCCTAGTTGTTACAATAAAATGCAGAGCTTTTATATAGCAGGTTTGTTCCTGCATCACTGCAAGCAGAATGAATTCCTGTTACACTGTTTTCAGGGAGCACGTACTTAGCAGCTAATCTTTATATATGCGTCCTTGAATTTGTGTTAGTATAATGATGCAACATAAACCCCATGAGAATGAGGGAGAATTTTGCTCAGAAAGACAGATTTATTTTGTTTTTTACTTAGTTTGGCTTGCTCAGAGACTTGGACGTGGGGCCCTTTTTGTAGCTGGCTGATAGGAACTGTCATGCTGCCTTTCTGCTTTAAAGGGAACGCTGCATCATTCCTTTGTACATTCCACGTAATTTTTAAAGCATGAAAAATAGATGAATTAGAGTCATTCCTGTACTTTGAAAGACTCTTGTTTCCATGTAAGAATTGTTCAACATACTACTTTTTCTTCTCTGAATGGTAATGTTTGGTCACTGAAGGCTGTATGTTATTTGAAAGATAATATGCTTCTGATTAATATCAAGTGTAATGTATTACAGCTTTTTGAAGTGGAAGCTTGGAGCTGCTTCTGTTTTATTTCGATGGAACTGACTGAGAATCTAGTCAAACCAAGGGAATGTTTCCCCCATGCACCAGCTGATCCAGCAACTGTAGCTGCATTAGAGTGCTTAGTAAATGAATGCACTGGTGGGTTATGGGCTGTGCATTGATGCAGATACATTAAAAGACTTTTGAAGATGTTGGCAGAATTCTCATACCACTAAATGAAATACAAATGGAGATTTAATTCCTAAATCCAGATCTCTTCTGTATAATAAAGCTTTGCCTTTGCACTTACTGTTGTAATAGAAGTACTGGCATAGCATAATAAATTATTATTTCTTCTAGAAGTCACAATGGTACTATGTAAGTAGAGCTGTTCAAAAACTATCTTGTAGAAGTTAATAGGAAAATATTTAAAAGTTTTGCAGGAAAAGGTTTAATTATGAGCTGCCTAACATGCCTGGGCAGGAAATTAATGCACTGCCTGCTGTGCCTTCAGTGTCCTGAATAGCCTCACAACAGTGGCAAGATTGCTTCTCCCAGGAGTGTATCTAAGGCTGAAGAGTGAGCAGACATGACTAGGAAGAGGGTTGGAGATCTCTATTTCGTGACCTCTGAGTCAGTGGGCAGAACAGCTAAGCCAGCTGGTCAGGGAAGGGGTTCTGCACTAAATAACTGTGCAGAAAGAGGTGCAGACTGGAGCAGGAAGTGGGTGTGCACGGAGAGGGCTTGGGTAACTGGCATGAGGCATTTCTCCAAATCTGATCACATGGTATGACTTTTAGGTATTTTAGCTTTAAAGCTAGTCTAAATCAGTTTATTTCATCTCCCCTAAGGTCTGTTTAAGCAAATAGAGGTTGAAGTGGAGATGGTGGCTGTGAAGCGTTAGTTTTGGAGTTACTTGCTTTCTGCACTGTTGATTTTTGGAACAGATTTAAAGATCCATTTGTAATTTCTTTTTCCTTTGAAATGTATGCAGCACACACTATGCACTTTTGTTTAGATTTATAAAACTGCGGTGCTTTAGTGAGTCTCTAAGGTGTTTGTGCCTGATCTTTGTTAACACAGTGTCCTTCTAAAGGAGAAACTGCTATGAGGCAGAAGAAGAAGATAGCCACCATACCTGTGTTTCGATGCAGTATTTCACACTGCTATGTTAAACTGCACAGCTGCAGTCATGTGATTCTTTTAATTCCTTTGTGTTTTCAGAAGTGCTTGCATTCCCCTCTTCTTTATCCTACTTTAACACTCTCTCCCCACACTCCTAACTTTATTTTTTTCTTTCACTTCTACTTTAAAAGCTCATAGAGACATGCTGTACAAAGCTGAAGCTTGCTTTGCAGTCCCAGGTGTGGGTTGATGGGGAAACTTTAAGGGGAAAAAAAAAAAAGAGCTGCGTTCTGAATTGGGCACAGGCAGCTTGGCTATGGAGAGAGAGGGGCAGTGAGAAACAGAAGCAGAGCTTCCAAGGTGGCTTTTTAACAGTCTCCCCCCACCTGTCTCCTTCCTCTTTTGGTGAGCTCCTACTTCAGTATTGCTTGGGGACATTTGCTAACATAGTCTTCTCTTTGCTTGGGGAAAGGGTGAGTTCATAGACCTTTACTGCCCAGAGACCATCTTTCACATCATAAACTTTAAAAGTGTATTTTTGTGAGGTGTCTGTCATGTTGTCACTTATCAAATACCTATTGGACTGAAAGAGTTTTGAAGGTAAGGAAACAGCAACGATGAAAGACAAGCAATGTATCTATTTTAAACTTGAATAGCAACTTGGGATTTGTATAATTACAGTGTTTAAGCAAAAAAATAGCACCACTCCAGGAATCAATTTTCCCATGAAACAAACAGCAGAGTGACTTGGAGGAAGTTGTTAGTAGAATGGCTGGAGCTAACTTTGTCACAGAACAATGTCAGAAAATGTTCAGTTCCAGTATTTAAAGAATTACCGATTGGTGCCCAGTTCTGTCAACGTTTCGATCCCACCTCTCTCAACTGGGATTTTCAGAGTCTAGAAAGCTGAATTTTATTCTCTGTGTTTTGTTGATTTTGATTTTACATTTTACAAGCCAATCTCTCTATGGATATGATTTTAATAGGTTTCTAGATGTTTTTAAATTAAGAACTAGTTGTAAAGCTTTCCCAACCATTATTGGAATCCTACATAACATTTCAGTAGCTTTGTGAGGTATGGATTTTCTTTAAAAGGTCTCCTTAACCCTTTGTTTAAGGTAATTGACACAGTAATTATCCATTTGCCTGTTACTTTAGTCCTTTATTATTGTTTCTGCCTACCAGTCCATATTAGAGGGATGTTATCTGTACTGGTCCTTTGTTCAAAGCTTTTTAATATGAAGCTATGTAATTTGTGCTGTCTTCTGGTCTTTTGATGCTGACGAGATTTCAAAGTATTAGATAGAATGTCATAGTGATTAGTTTAATTATTTTATCGTTTAATTTCTTTTGAGTTGGTGGGTGAATTCTGGCTGGTCCTGATGAATTCTTACAGTTTACTTTTTCAATTTATTCTGCAATAAAATATCATTGAATTTTTGGTCAGATTTTCAGCTGCGTCATTTATTTATGGAAACCTCCTGATGATTTTCTGTACTAAATGTGCAAAAAGATTCATCTGGCTTCTTTTTATGTAGTCACTGTGTCTTCAGCGGATAGTCCAACTTGATCCCACAGACTTTGACAGATATCCTGCTCCTGATGTAATGATAAAGAAGGTGCGTTAAGTATTATTGTAATGCTGCAACTTGCTCTTTAAACTCTTTTGTGGCCTATCATACTGTGTTTCTTACAAGTAACCTGCCCTGATTTACATTCCTTTCTGTTACAGTGGTATGCATGTGCCACAATCTTTTTTGATACTGTTGTTTCTAATGCCCTTTCTTAACCTGCCGTTTCAACATAATAGCTCTTTTGCTGTTAGTCATTCAGCAGGTTTTTTTGAGGTGAGTGGTATATGCTCACTCTCATCTTTTCATATGCTGTGCTTATATAACCTTCATATAGTTGCCAATACTCAACTTTTAATATTTAACAAACTTTCATTTTTAGTTAGATCACCTTTTTAAAATTAAGTGGATTTTTTTATTTTTAATTTTGGCTACTTCAGTGATGTTGAATTAGGGTCCATCTTACAGACTGTGTTCTTGGTAGAAATATTCTCGACGAGGGCCTCGGCATTGCCACGACTGTCACAAAGTGGCTTTGTTTTAGTGGGTTCCCTGCCTGGTCACTCCATGAAGTACAATCTACAGTTTAGATTTGGCACCAGGGCATATCTGAAATAACTAAAGCCTACCATTACTGCTGGTTTTCCTGTGCTGGCAATCATTCTAGTTTCTCTGGGCATAACAAGTTCACTGTCATCAAATGAGATAAGATTCTCCTTAATATATTTTTCCTGTATTTGGACACTGACTTATAGTTTTGTGGAAATTCTATTTTATTCATTGTTACATTTTACCAAGCTCTGATTTGATTTTAAGCTATTCGTAATATGATTTCTTAACATGAGTCCTCTATTGACATGAGTTATTCAATCTCTTCTTTATCTTTTGTCCAGATAAGTATGTTCCAAGAATTATCTCTTTACTCCAAGGGTTTGACATGCTTTAAAATATACTTAAAAGTAGGTGTTCTAGTTTACTTATTTCCTTTTTAACTTTCCCAGAATTTGTATGGAAACTCATGTATGTTTAGTTAGTTTTTTTGTCTTCTACCTCTTTTGGGAAGCATTTCATGTTTGGCCGATGCACTTTTGATCCTTTGGCCTATGGACAGATGAGGGAAAGGAGACAAAAGTCTCACCATGAGTGTATCTTTGGGGGTTCTCTACTTGTTTTACTAGTGTCAATACTCGGATGAATTTTGCAGGCAGACTGAGTGTCTGTGGTTTTTTATGGGTTTATGTTTATGGGAGTGGATGACTTGAATGAATGAATGAATTTCAGTCACCTGCTTAAATCCATTCAGCCTTAGTTAATGGGTTTTTATGATGGATTTGGAGCACAGTTGCAGATGCTGAGGCTGAAGACTTGCCCTGAAATGTGTAAAAAGCCACAGCCATTGTGAGGAATGCTGTTTGTTGACAGCATTTGATAAATTTTTCAGTACTCTTCCAGTTTCACTTTAGAGATACATGGACAAGCAGGAGCAGCAGTATTTTTAGTGAGAAAAGAGAATGTTGGTGTCCTTATGCACACTGGCTAGTGAAGAATAAGCCCCAAACAATTAGGGTTAAATATTTTTCCATACTGTTCTGCTCTGGAAATTTGTCTCAATCACTTTCTAAAGTAATCTTAACAATTGTTGTCAGTAATGTATCATGGAGACGACAATGCAAGAGATTCTTTAGTCTTATTTTTGCAGTGAGATGCATAAAGCTGTGTAATGGAATAGGATTTTGAACCACAGCAAATTCTGGACTTGGATGTCAATTATATCCCCTCCTTTCTCTCGTCACCAGATGCTGTTTTACATGCCCATAACATTTTACATGAAAGAAGAGAACAGCTGATTTATTACAGAAATGAAAAAATATTTAACCACCTACAGAGCTGTAAGGACAGCCTTAGTACAAATACATCTAATTCTGATGTAAAAGCAGGCATTGAACTCACAATATTCCATATTACATTGACATTTCTGTAGGATGGTTGCAAATGAGTTTTTCATTTAAATTTTGTTTGCTTAAGTTCATTACAGAAGGTAAAAATACATCCACCTCTGTTAGCACCTGTGAGACAGATATTGCTTGGGTTTTTTTGTAAATAAAGGTCTGCATTTTATTACTATGAAAATTGCTGTATTTCTGCTTTTGCAAAAATCAGAGCTTCTATCTCAACAGGTGTGTTATAATGGCTTTCTATTTTCAAAAGGTTTGCATCGTTTAAATATATATCTACAAATATTTTGAAGTACATTGAAAATGAACACTAGGTGGAAGGAACTGTGAAGGGAAAATATAGATGAATAATGTTTAAACTGGAGCTAAACTTTTAAACCCCTGCTTTAGCAACCTAAAGGAAAATTGTTGATGGAGACCTGAATCTTAAAAAAAAACCCTCTACTGGAGTACTCATCCAAATGTTACTTGAAGTACATCCATCACTACATTTAATTTGATGGAATTAAGCAGGACTCTGCATACCACTAAGATGATCCCATGTCCCATTTAGATGGGTGGATAATAGACCCTTCACAGTTTAGGGAAAGAGTTTGCTCCCATGAAATTCAGTGTGATTGCCAGTCTGTTGCTCTCCCCCATACCTTATGCCAGTAATACCCCTCTGGAATAGAATTTAAGGTGCTCATCTCAGGATTTATTTAGTAGCCCAGCTGTGAGCACACAGGCTTGTATGTGAATTAGCATTCAAAAGAAATTCTGTTTGGATTATAGTGCCAGAAAGATATCTGGAGATATCATTTAATGGTACTTAATTATTATTGTTAACAAGCAGTGGCTTCTGGGTTTACTTATGTAAGGTGTGTAAAATTATATTTACTTGTAATGTGTTAATGTATGGTGTACTTGTGGGATAAAGAGGACTGTCTTTTTAGTGAAAAATATCTCAGGTGAGACAATATTACATTTTTAAAGATGGTGTTATAATAGGATAAACAAAAAATGTGACTGATCTCATATGTGTTTTATAACCAAATACTTTCTATAGCGTTATTTTTCTTCTTTCTTTTTTTTTAACTATACTATGGAGGCATTCATGCATGGATTGTTAGAATAACAGAAATTACTTCAAGTAAATATGCCTTTATCTGAATGTTTGCTATGCTTCTAAACTTGCATGCTATTTGTCTAGTATTGCATACACTTCTATTTGCCAACCGTAAATAAATAGATTTTGATTTTTGCAATTTACATGCTTTTGCATTGCATGTCAGTAAGACTGTAATCAAATTTAATGATACATTCATTACTGAATGGTAGTTTTTAACATAATAAGTCTGGATTTTTACATTCGTCTTACTGCTTTCTAAAGGGAAAGTGAAAGAACGGTTAACATCAATTCTCCCTGCTGAATGGTAGTTTTGTAATACTCTAATAGATTTAATCCAGTGCACATGACTGAAGAGAACAGCTTTATCTTTACACCCTAAAAAGCCTTTGTGCCTTGCAGTACGTCTAGCCTAATTATAAGCACATCCTGCTACAAACTAGTACTAAGAATAATTAAATCAGAAAACAACTAAATTGAGGATAACATTATGGGAGTTACCTGAACTCACTGTAGAGAAATTCAGAACCACCGCTGGAAATTCTTTTTGTGTTTCCTGGGAGATACTATGATAGATACTTGAAATACTGCACATAACTGCTTTTTATCAGTCTCCTAAATATCATGTCAAGTACCTGTGGCAAATGAGAGGTGGTAACTACTACTTAAAAGTAGCACCAACCCAGAAAATATTTTTTTTTCCAGGCAGCTCTACCACAAGAGCTGCTCATTACTTTCTGACAGGGTAAAGACAGAATTTATTGGACTCTGACAGCCTTTGCTAGAGTGCATCGTAAGAGACTATTTAGGAAGCTAAATATCCCTTATGTGACAGGAGAACTCTTTTGGCATAGGAACTGTCTGGAGACAAAAACAGAGAAGGAATGAGGTGTCAGTTTTCCACATGGCAAAAGGTTAACAGCAGGGACCTCCTAAGTATTCAGGTTAGATTCGTGTGCTACAATTTGAAATCTCTGTGAAAGTGAAAATGGCAAAATGTGCAGATAATACACGTTTGTTTGGACCAGTCAAACCTAGGAAATGCAGTTGGGACTTTCAAGAACTCAGCAAAGCTGGATGAATGAGCACTATGCTACCAAGCAAAATTAATTCACAAACGTGAAGTAATGCCTGTTGGCAGTGGTAGGGATACTTTGAACTATAAACAGCTGCTGTTAGTATTTAAGCAAATTGTTAGGAGTGAGAAAAGAGTATGTAGTATCTTTTTGGACACTGTTCAAAAGCTTGTTCAGAGTACAGCATATATGTGATAGACTACAAAAAACACTGAAAATTGATAATGCCTCTGTGTAAATATTTTGCCTTTTTTTTCTTGAGTCTGTGGTTAATTCTAATTATATATTACCAGGGAAGATTAGTTGAAAAAGAAATGATTTGGAGTTTTTAAAAGAATTTGATTCAAGGGAAAGGGAATTGATTTTAAAATGGCCTATTAAAATATTTTTATTCACAGTCCATAATTTGTCTGTGGAACTTGCTGCCAGAACTCAACGATATTAAGGTTTCAAAAGAAATTTTGTATAAAAAAAGGATTTCATTTCTAAGTGTATAATGAGAAAATTTACAAGTAGGTTATTTAAAGTGTAATATGTGATCTACATGCCTGCAGGGATATGTTAAGGGCTAAGACAGTAGCATCATTTCCTAACTACTGTAACCTGTCTCTTTTGTTTGTAAATATTTGTTTCTGCCTGTTATACACGGGTTACTCACAGTTAGAAAGCCTGCTAGGCAGGTCTAATATGACATTTCCTACTGTGATTGTGATATCTTTAGCTGAGGAGGAAGCACAAACAGTTCAATGCCCTGCACATGAATTCTGCAGTTTATGAGGTGTTGCAATTGTCTGTGCTTCTGCAAATGCATCATTGCAGTTAAGGTAGATTATTGTATCATATATCATCATGATCTGAGCTTTCTAAACAGAAGCACAATGGAACTAAAACAATTTTTCTATTGGCATTTTCAGTTTGATTCTGAGTTTCTCTGAAGCCATAATCTCATTAGTATTCCAACTCCTTTGTGATGCTAATGTTGTCATTGGAAGTTGGATCAGAATTTTCAATCTGTAAAATGCAATTTATACCTCCTCCTCACCTGCCATCATGTTTTACAGGACAACGTTCAGAAAAGTGGCCTTTGGCAGTTTCAATCCCATTTAGGAAAGTAAGAGAACTCTCCTGAGCTGCTGCTGTAGAGGATGTGGGATACACAGTGGGGTAGCACATTCCTTGCCTTAGTCCAGTTCCTTCTCAATAACCCCCTGTTCTTTCTGCATGGACAAGCCTGGCTCTGTGCTAAGCAAGAGCCTTTTTATTATAATATTTCTTAAATTAAAAAAAAAAGGGACTATTTCTTTCAAGTTGTCTGGTTTCTGGACACATCTTTTGTGTATGTGATATTAGTGATCAAGTGAAATACTGATGTGTGGTTGTTGCCAGGTTGGGTCATTGCTTGTCTTTATTTAAAATGGATTTCATCAGTTTGTCATAGACAGGTGTGTTTCAATGCTACTTATTGGTACTAATATAAACACTAGGATAAAAATGGGTTGTTTTTTAAATCGTTATTTTGAGAATGGTAACCACAAGATCAGCTTGCTTTTGCAAAGTTTATTAATTCTAGATTATTAAATGATAAATACAAAATCTGATTTTAGTTCCTATCTCAATTTTCAGAAACTTTTCATATGAATAGATATGACTGTACATAAATCTCTGTGCAATCAGATTGAGGCACTTTAGAAAAAATAGCCATAATTCACCAAGTGGAATAAATATTTTAAAACTAACAAAATCAAACCCTGGATTTATTATGGTGATAATTGCTGGTATGAATATTGTGAGAGTTCTACTTTGTTTATTTTGTTGAAGGATATACAATACTTTTCAATGCAGTGTTTCTCTGCTGTCAAATGTTATGTTTCTCTAAAGTTCTGTAGGCCACCATCATCTGTTTTATATTTGTCACTGTAGGAGGAAAGCCTGCCAAACTACAACAGGCCTATATACTGATTATAAGCACGGAGTAATTTTATTTTACGAGCTGACAGGCTATAGATTCCAAGCACCACTTCTGAAAGTGTGCTTTTATGGGACTAGGGTTATATCTTAATTTAGGAAATTTCTAATTTTGGGTCGTAGTGTCTGGATTACTCACTTGCTGCTGCATAATCCTTCACTCTCACTTCCCCTGACTCATGTCTCTTACCCATCTTTTCCACTTTGTAAGTAAGAAAACAATGAATAAAGTAATATTAATGAATAAACTTTTAAAAATGGAGAAAGGATATAGAAGAAATAATATGTAATTTTAGCTGTATAAAATGAGATTATGTTCATTGGACAAGCTGAAATGGAATCAGCACTGCTGCTGAAATAGAGGCCAGACAGTAGCTAAAATGAAAAATTTTTCGCCATGTATATTGGGGTGAGGGCCATTCCTCTTAGTTTTCTGAACTGAAGCTTAGAGTGACAGAATTTAGGTCACATCTGAGAGTTACAGCACAACCTGTCTTTGGGAAAATCTTGTGAAGCTGATCTGAGGGTTGTGAGGTACCCATGACTGTGTGGGGTGAGTCGTCTTTGCACAAATCTCACAGAGAGGTCACCATTTGAACAAGTGCAGTGAGGAATAGCCCTTTGCTCAAGCTGTGACGCATTTTTGAATACCTGTTTTAATGTGTAAAGAGAAATGGAAATCCACTCTGGCTTGATTAAATAGGGTTGCCCTTAATTGTGTAGAATAGCAGTCATGTGGGTGACATGGTTAGTGTGCCATGGCCCCGGGAGGCTGAGCATCTGCTCCTAGTGATGCCACAGCCTGAAAGGAAGCCAAAGCAGGTGTCTTGTCTCCATAAATGGCATTAAAAATGTCTTGCAAATTGTTTCAAGACTCTCTAATGAAAGGTGCTTCAATTTTTTTTTAAGGTTACTTTAAGGAGTGATATTTATTTCTAATTACAAATAATTCTATTATTGAAGCAGTTGGGAAGGAATGTTGTGTTTAATTTGTTAATTGATAGATAACTGAATTGATGAGCTGTTTATTTTCACTTTGGAATTCCTGGAAAATTAAATGGTTTTTTTGTATTTGATACTAAAACTCCAAGTAAGGAGAATACTTTCCCGATTGTGACTTTGATTTCTGCGTATATCAAACAAAGAAATGAAACAGAAGAAATGTAATCTTCCTGTTGAGGGCATTATTTAGAAGAAATCTTTGTTCTTATCTACTAACTTCCCAAAACTCAAACAAATATGAAGGTTAGCAAAGTTCACAACAGGTGTTTGGCTCACTGGGGGCCTGACTTCATGTGGAAAGTAAAAATAATTTGATTTTTGCCCTCCTTTTGTTTGGGAGGAATTGTGTACTGATGGGCAGTAGTCTGACTTCTCTGCAGCAGCACAATGCAGCATGCCAGAACATTCCCTGCATCTGTTGCCAGACCTTCCCAGGTGGAGTATTAAGCACAGATTATAAAAGATGCACAGAGTTCATTGCTGAAAGCTGTCAGCTTGTAAAACTCAGAAAAACCCAACCCTTTTTACAGTGTGTGTTGTCTCAAGATTTTCTTCCCTGAGACGAATTTGGGACAAGACACAAAGTGTATTGTTAGCCGTTTTTCACCTACAGGTCAAGATGGCCTGAAAACCCCAGCCCTGATTTCTAGGAAACAAAGAATCAATGATGCCGCCTTCTTTTCCACTGAATAGAGTGGCCTGTTTGCTGTCTCCTATAGTTTTTGTGTGTAATAGGAACTAATGGCTGTTATTTAATCAGTCAAGCCTTTGAAAAATAGAATGCAATAAGGGCTGTTTATGATGAAATCATCCTGCACTGTGATGCTGGCTTACCTTGCTGGATTACAGTCTTCAAATTTTATGAATCTTAAACTAAATGATTCTGTAAGTTTAGTAAGGGACTACAACTTCAACAGGAGTAACTTTACATGTCTCCATAGTGTAATGCGTTTGTGAAAATCTAAGTCAAGTGCAGGCTGCTGTGTTTGAGAGCAGCCTTGTGTTGCAGCTTCTGCAGCCTGGTCCTTGTGCTGTACAGAGGTGTGTGGATGCTGTGGGGACGGCCACTTCAGCTGTGTGTTGTCTTGAGAAGGGAAGGCTGGAAAGTTGAGAAGAGTGGATTTGTGCAGTCATCAGAAGTCATGCTTATTTAGTGAGGAAATTATTAAATGCTAAGGCCTCTTGTCAGCATGATACCACTGTCCTACTTTCATGCTACTGATTTGCGAACTGTAGCATATGAGAATCTTCCAAAAAGTTCATCTAACCTTTTGGAATGCTTTGATGTAGGAATTAGTTATGAAGGTTAAACTTTTTGAAACACCCTTGTGATTTTATGGTAACCGTACTCGCTAAGTCCTCAAGCTAATGCATTCTTATTAAGCTCTGTCTTTGAGTTTCATGGGACACTTATCCTTTGGAAGACTCCTACCTTGCCTTGAGTTTCAATGGACCAGTCTGGGTTGAAGAAAAGGAGAGCATGAGAATACAAGAATTTCCTACTTTTTAATAGCAGTAGAGTTTTCTGCTGGATTCATATGGATGGCAAAAACTAAGAGATGAGTATTCTGTCCTAGGCATCTCTCTAGCCTTGGTTCATCTAGTCCACGAACAAGAAATTCAGGCTCTGAAAGACAGTCAGGTATTGCCTATGCAATGTAACTTCTTGGGAACTTACTGAATGGGCCACTAAGAAGCCAGGAGGTATTTCTTTGTTACAAAAGCAGAAAGCATCAGGAGTGCAAAGTTAGTGGAAATTTCACAGGATTTGTAGTGAAGATTTGAAAATCTTTCACCCTTGTGTGTTTGAAATTAGAACTCTATCACATTTACTTGAACTAGGGAAAAATTTGTTAAATGAAATAAATTTTGCATGAAGGCTGGGGGAAATAACCAAAGGTTTCAGGAAAAGTGCTCTTTTAACTAGTGCCATGCATTTGCTGCTTTGCTGCATTTTACTCCAGTTTTCAACTCTGCAGCCCTAAAGGCCGCAAGTCTGAAACTAAACTCCTAAAATTATAAAAGCATAAAATAAAATGAAGGTTAATGGTCACTAGCTTCTTTCCCACAGGCTCTGCAAGCTTTGCTATCTGGAACACTAACAGAATAGAAAAACACAAGGCAGTTGTATATTGTTATTCTTATAGTCAGTGTTACTGCTGCATGCAAAACAATGCTTCCTAAAAATTAACACACCTGAGAAAGCTAATGCTGCTGTTAAAGACCCTGGGAAGTGCAGTTTTGTCCATTAACAAACTCTTAAGTAGAATGAAACCAGCAGGAAAGGGATGTGCAGTGATTCTTCACTGACCTATGCTAGTTAGAGACATAAAAAGAATGTAAAGGTATTTGCTAAAGTTATTTGCTTGAACTCCCATTCAGTAGGCTTTTGCCAACACCCTTTTTACAGGCTGCATCATGGAGCTGTACTTGAATTTGCCTGTTCGAAAGGAAAATACATCTTAGAGAGTAACTTCTTTTCAGATATTTTTGGGGGCTTCTTGGACAGCCTTCATTGAATGTAAAACAGATGAGACCTAATACATAATCTTTCTCTGAAGGATTCAGAAGTTCATCAAGTTACTGGAGACTTCCAGTACTGCTTGGAAAAGATGCATAGGCCAACTCAATGAAGGTATTTAGCTAGAGGTCTTGAGTTAGGAGGTTGAATCAAAGAATCATGGAATGGTTTGAGCTGGAAGGACATTTGGGGTCATTTAGTTCTAACCCCTGCTATGGGCAGGGACACCTTCCACCAGCTTGCTCACAGCCATTCAACCTGGCCTTGAAATAGAAGATCACTTTAGAGCACTTTTACTAATGAGCTGAGTGAATGACCAACTGGCCCAACATGTGAAGGAACTGAGTCAGAACTGAAATTGAACTGAAGATGACTAATTTTCAGGTGTCCACATATTTTGCCATTATTGACTAAATGAGCCTTGTCATTTTCACACTGATTTTTATAATGTAATAACAAATGGGAAGGGGCTGTGATTTCAAGTAATTCTGAGTTTGAGACATTCCTTTATTTCAGGCTGGTTTGCAAACAGTTTAATGCCTGTATATCTTCACAGATTTGCAAATCCCCTTCTTTCTCTTGCTGACATGAGCATGCAGCATTGCTGCAGTGTGTTAGCAAATGCTACATAGGAGGTGGATTTCCACAGAATTTCAGTCTTGCTCCATCTACTGCCTGGCACAGGTTTTCCATCAGCTTCTGCAGTTTGTCAGTTACCCTCCCCCTTCAAAGCTGTTAGTTCATTCGACAAAATTGGACTTACAGATTTATGCTGGAAAGAATATGCTGCGCTAGTCTCTGTATTTTCTTGGTGGTGGGCATGCCGAGAAGTGGAAGTTTTAAATTGTATGAAACAGGCATTACATGGAATGAAGGTTCAGGTAAGGGGCACAGGCTATAGATTTTCAGACGGAATCTCTGAAAAAAAAAGTTTTTTTTTTTTGAAATCTTTTAAAAAGAGGAAGAGTCCTTGTTCCAGAGTGTAGGTTATAAATCTTTGATTAACTCATGAAACAGCCCCATTAAATAGATGTGAAGTGTTCTGTTGTACTGAAGAAAAAAGGATCATGGGTTGTTCAGCTGCAGTTCTAAATGCCTGTTATCACCGTGCATTTTAATGAAGCACATCAGCTCATGGAATGGTGTCTATATACTGCAGCATAGCTGCCTGCCTGGAAAATTATCCTATTGATAAACAGAGTGCTTCTATTTGCAAAGGTCTCTAAAAGATCCATTTGGGAGAGATTAATAATTACACTTGTGTGGAATTAACCTTAGGCAAATCTGTTTCCTTTTTGAAGTGTAGGGACATGATCTGTCTGTCATTTTCATGTAATGAAATGATAAAGCACTGATACAAAAAATTGAATTCTTTGTACTGTTACAGCAAGGGCCATAATTTGTGATAGCTTTTGTTTTCTCAGGTGTAACAATTTTTGAATGTTATGTTAATTTTCATGTAAAATTAATACTATAGGGTTCCTGCAGAAGGTACAAATATTCCAAACTGCCTTTTTTTTTCCCCCCTAGTATTTGAGCATGAATCACTTCCCTCTACCTCATTTTACTTGTTCTTTGATCAATGAGTCTTCTCTACTGGGAGGAGTAATTTAAAACAATTGTGAATATGTTTCTAACATTTCTTTGTTGCTGGAAGCTTGCTACTGGAGCTGAGGTTCTAAAGAAGGCTTTGCTAGGGGCATGACTTGGTAGAAGTTCAAGGGCATCTCGTATACTTTCATATAGCCCCTGGATTCTCTTTTTATTGCTGTGAAATAGCCAATCAGAAGAGGAGTTCAGAGTGGAGGAAAGACAGGGAGTGGACTGGGAGAAAGAATTCTGAAAGAGAAATTAAATAATGGTACTTTTTCTACTGGAGTTTCTATGAATAGGGGTTTCCTGCAATTGGGAAAGTCCCTTAATAACCTTCCTTAAAGTTATAGTCACAGACAGAAAATCCTGTAGTCTATGACAAGGATGAATGTTCGTAAAACCTGATGTTGCAAAATTGAAATTAAATATGCAAGTTTGGGATAACAGGGGTGTGTTTCTCTAATTCTCAAGTCTTTCCCCATCCTGCTGTAGTAGTTCATCCTTAGTTCTGTAAATATCTTTTGACTGCTCTTCTGAATTAATTCAAATAGAGGATTTATCCAAAATCATTATAAAAATATATAACCCAGGCATGCTGTGCAGTCAGCTGTTAGTGTTCATATTATTTGACAAGTTAAAATGCTGGAAAGTTAAAATGCAGGGCTAAAATACCATTCTGACAGTATCCCCTACTTAAGGCCTTTTCACCAGCTTTTCTGGGAGCTCTCTAGTTTAGGAAAGAAGGCTGTCCATCTCTGTCAAACCCCAAATGTATGTACAAGCACATTTACAAACCAAGAAGATGATTTTGATGTCTTTCTCTATTGATACTGTGGTGTTGACACAAATGTAGGACACTTTCAATATATGAACAAGTTGGAAATACTGAGTATTCGTAATAAATTCTCACTACAGAGTCTGTATGTAGGAGCATTTTCTTTTCATCATCTCATTAACGAATTTGAGCCATTAACAGCTTAAAGTGCTGAATAAGGATTTACATTTAATTGAAGTCCTCTGTTCTTAGCTGACAAAATGTATTTTGCACACTTGATGGATGTAATTAGTGTGATGAGGCTTTAAAAGAAATTGGCTTGGTTAAATTTAGAATTTGCCATGTCAGTTTATACATGAAGCCAAAGCATATGTATCAGTAGTTCTGTGGCTTTGGAAAAAATGAAATTTATTAATATTAGTGATTTGTGATACTAATACTTTCCAAATCCAGCATGCTTTTAGATTTGAGAGTGCAACCTATTATGTTATGATTTCAAATTATTTTATATTGCTACACAATAGCTCTTGCACATCAGAACTTACCATTATATGCCTTGGTTACAGACAGACTGGTATCCTTTGGATAGCAAGGAATTGTGCATAATTGTTCAAGTTACTGTGTTAAGCTTTCACAAGAGAAGACCTCCATGAATAATACTGGACTTTACTATGTGCAAACTAAGGGCAACTGCATCTCACTCAGTCTCTTTTCCTCTGCCATGTTTCTGCTCAGCCTGATTTAATATATAGGATTCTCATTTAGAATGTTTTTCGTCATGTTCTCTGATTATGACTTGATTATTGAGAAAAACTAAGAACTTGTTTGTGTTGCCAGCATCAGTAGGGATGGATAGACAATGCTGTCCAGCATCATGTGTGCTTGAAGTAAATTTGTTCTTTAATGAAGACTAGTTTCTGACTAGTAGTTGGAGCTCCTGAACTTGTGTAATAATATTGCAGGGTTTTGCTGCAGACCCACATTTTGTGTCAGTAATGTAGCCTGGAAACTGTTGTCAAAGATAAATTAAAGTAGGGAAAACTAAACATTTAGGCCCAAAAGTAGAGATAGTACCTATCACAAACAATCAGCCTCAGGAAAAATTCCCACAGATATCTGTGGTGTTTTGTGTTGGAAGGTGGATAGCAAGTGTATTACACTGTAACACCTGTAAGAACGAATGAAATGAATTTTTGAAATGGAAATTGCAATGATGTGCAATGCATGTGTGTTCTGGGTAGTACAGTGTGTTTCAGGAGAAGCTGGCTGGTATAAAACAATGTAGAATGAAGCCTGCACTGCACTGGGGATATGACTAATATCACAAATGGCTGGAAGACTAGTACTGTGGTATGAAAGTGTTATATTCCAAGTAACATTACACTGCTACCAGAACTCTGATGTGCTGAAAAGGTTATTTGATGTTTGATTCTTCTTTGAAGAGAAAAAGATGATCCTTTTCTGATACTTTGGCTAAATATTTTTATATGAGATTTACTGTGATTGTTTCTAGAGAGGAATATGGGGAATAAACTCTTCTAGCTAAAAAATAAAAAAAGTCTTCAGAATCTGTAGCTGATTTTTAGGCTGAACCACAGTTCATTATTTTTCTGAGGTGATTTAATTCTGTGTGCCAGGAATTAGTGATGGCCCTTTTTGTAGCAGGTCAGATGGCAATTCTCCAGGTTATACCTTCTTTCAATATGCAGCCCACCCACTGTTACTCGGATAAGTCTGCCCTGTCTGCACCTCACTGAGGTAAACTGTGTCCTTTCCCTTGCAGAAGAACTTGAAAAGTCTCTGTGAAGGTAATTTTTAGACTGACTTCATGAAGCTGGCTGGAACAGTTTGTAAACCTTGGAGTCTTGTTCCAATTTCCAGTTCTGGGGAGAAGGGGAGGAGATAATGTTCTGTTACAAAGACTGAGTGCTCAACTAGTACAACAGACAGGTGGAATCTGGGTGTTTAAATTCTTATTTGGAGGTTTGAAAATTTTTCCTACAGTCCGTTTTAAAAGGATATTCTGTAGGAAACTGAAAAATTAGTTACAGGAAACCAATTAGGATCAATCCTGAAGTGTTTTTCTGACTTCAGTTTGTATTTTTTAAACTGTGTTCCTGTTTTTATACTTTTATCACCTGCGACTTTTGCACAACTTACCACAAGTCAAATAGATGCTTCTGCACAATGTGTTTTAACAAAGAAAAGGAAACAAGAAACAAGGTGTATTCTAGACTGTACATTATAAATATATTTTTGGGACAAGAATCCATTTATGATGGTTGCGTTTTGAGTGGTCCAGAGATTTGTATGACTAATGTATTACTATTGCTTATTATGGACACTTCAGCAAAACACGTTTGGTCTTCACATTTTCTTCATCTACAGCTACTTTTTAATCTTGAGGGCAATGAAGGGAATGATTACCAAAACAATTAGGGTGCCCAGCTTTGGAGATCTGGTTTTGTATCTTTGAATCTTTTGTGCACTTTGTCTCCCAAGTTACAGCTGAAACAGGAAGGGGAGGATGGTAATCTCACTACATTATTTTGGAGTCTGTTTGTGAGTTTTGCAGCCTTTATGGAACTGGAAAATCTAATCGCCCAATTTAAAAATTAGAACCATGAGTTCTACAGTGCTAATTGTTATAAATACTAGTTAAAGAGCTGGTATTCAAACATTCAGAAAGTTGTTCCTGGCCACATGTAAGACCCAACAACACAACCTATGATTTGCCATAAAGCACAAAATAAACGCCAGGAGGTTGTGCTTAGCTGGAGTGCATGTTACCTGTTAGCAGTACCTTATCATTTCTAGAAAAACCAACCTTACTCCAAAGAGTAAGATGAAATATGTTTTGATTTTTTTCCCATACTAGCTCAGTACCACAGCTTCAGAAAGAATGTCTTACATTTATAAGAAGGTATTTTCTGTTTCATTCAATAAGGTGTGAAATAAGAGAGAAGTTTTTAAATCGATGCTTAAAGATGCCCAGAACCTGACAGTAGCATTTTTTTTTTAATAGCTGGTTAACATATTTCTAAAAAATGCACAAATGTTTATTTGACATTCCAGTTTTTCTTTAGAATGTGATTTTATATCTTTTATAAAAACAGATGTTTAAGTTCTGGAAAAGCTGAGTGATCCTCCCTAACTTTTTGCTAGCGCTGTAAGCTGCATGCAATCCTTACCCCAAGTTTTTTCTGGTTTCCATTTCTCAGTATAGTTATGGTCGTGAACTAGTGCCCATGAAAATGCAATGTTTTCTTATGGTTAGTTGATCACACAGTGGGATATAGTGCCAGTATAATCCATGGCAAGCATAGGGGGTACTACTGGATTTCAAATGAGAATAACTAATAAAGGGTGAGCTCATGATGACGACTTCTGCAGGCTGCTGCCAATATCACTGCTATTAGGTTTGCTTGCTTTTGGCATTAAGCAATTGGGTTCCTAAGATACCAACCTAGCTGGTTTGATGATTTGTTCATTTGAAGTAGAAAAAGATTTGCAGAAAACTTAACAGAAAACCGAACTCTCAGTGGTGTACTGAAGCAATAAACCTTGTAAAGCATTTCTGTCCTTGTTTGGACTGTAAGTAGATGAATAATTAAGATGTTTTATTTTCACATGTCCTTGTGAAGTATTAGTAGTCTGGCTGTCAAAAAACACTCAGAGAATTTGCAAGGTAATTATGAAGTGGTACATGGTCTCAATGCTACTCCTCGTGTTGAAGTAATAGAAATTCAACCTTCAGGCAAGAGTATGACGCATGAACAGTGTATTAGTTGCACAGGAACACAGGAAAGGAATGGGTTTAGTGGTTAAAATGACACATGGGGAGGGCTTTTTGGAGAACTCTTTCAGGATTGTACCTCCAGTCATTAAGCTGCTTTTTGGCAAATAAAAGAATTTGTGGGAAACAGTAACAAACTCTAAGTAAAGAATGAAATACTTTGTTTTGTTAAAGTGTTTGGTTGATTTCGGTGATGCAGAATCTTAAACTTGTGATTTTTCACACTACTATATAATATTTCCTGTAATAACATCAGTAAGTTTTATTGAGCTCTTCAGAAAGAAGATAAAAAATAGGGATTAACTTCCCTTTTATCCCTTCTCAGTAAACACTGCTTATTCTTACACTAGAATGCTAATGCTGTGGTCATGATAGTCTAAGAGTGCGAGCAAGACAAGAATTGCAGGGAAACGTGATTTCTGTGATGGATTGGTTGAATAAAAAGATATTGCCTACTTGCAAATCTTTTTTGATTCTTGCTTTTATGTGGTTTTGCTCATTCTAGATGAGATTTGAAAATTCTTTGATAGGTAAAATGTTGGTCATCAACTCTCAGCTAGTCCTCCCAGAATGTCTTGGATAAACTCCCTTTCATTATTTTATGACCTCCTTGGTGATCTTTTCATAGCTGTTGAGCTCAGTCACTGTTTGCTACCTTTATTGCCCTACTGTGTTCCATTGGCAGAAATGCCAGGAAATAGTTTGGCTATAACCCTGAAAATCACATCAAAATCACCTTCAGTACCACTGTGATGACACCCATTCTCAAAAACCTTGCTAGGAATGAAAAGCAAGGCATCGGACCATGGACTGATAGGAGACTTCCCAATATACCTAAGAACGTCAAAAGTTAGAAATACAACTGTACTTCATTCAGTGTGGAGTGAAATGAGTTCTTGTGCATCTTCCGAAGGGAAATGAAATCTGACTGTTAACTACAGAGCTATAATCCTAACTTCATTGGTTTATCTCATTCACTGTGGCTTAGAATCATACCAATAACATTGGCACAAAGTTACCGAGGCCTGTAGTTTCTGCAAAACATACCAGAGGTTGCTGTGAGCAACCTTTGCCCAAGCAAATATGCTGCATTTTCATGTCATCTGTTTCCCGTCGTGCAACTTTATTTTTGTGAATTTGATCTTTCATTATTTGCTTCTTGTCTCTTTTGTACATTATTTGTTTTTGAGAGGAAGCTGTTACTTTGACTTATTCACAGGTGGTTAAATGTTTAATAATATCTTTTTGATGTTTAATAATATCTCTCATTATTGTAAAAATAAACTAAATTTTTTATCTTCTGCTGTTAGGAAGTCGGATGAGTTGTTTGTACTGTGAATTTATTTTAGAGTCTATTGAAGTCACTTAGTGGTGTTTTATAAGTAGTGTTCTAAATCAGTGGCCACAAACTTGTTAAAGCTCCTGTCCTTGCTTACTTATATATTATCTGCCTTTTGACTTGCACACTGGATAGACTATTTTTTGCTAGCATTCATCTACACTTATTTTCTCCATATACTCACTACATGCAGGTTATGACTCCTATACACAGATACAGTTGAGTACTTAGTATGCTGCAAGGGTTTGATGCTTCTGCCATGTGATAAAGAAGGATACAAAGTGAAAAAGAAAACACAGCTGTGTGTGAATTGATATATACAGGAGATACCTGTGATTAAGCTTGCTCCCACTGGATGTCACTATTGTTCCACAGACATTCATCCACCAGAATATTTATCTAGCGTTGAGTAGCAGACAGCAAAGACCGTTTGCTTGCAGCATACTTAAAATTTCTAATTGTGTTTGGAGAAATATTGTACATTTATGTTTGTTTTGCAGTTGAATTTTATATCAAGGTTCACTATGTCGTAGTAATAAAAAAAGAGAGCATTCTCCAACCTTCATCTATGATGGCTGTGTAAGTGCAGATAGTGAGTCATGAAAACCAGCCAGCAGAGGAGCTTGCAGTCATTATACTCAAGCCACTTGTTCTCATTGTTATTCACTTACTCTGCAGTTGCTGGAGGTAATCTCAACAGTGAATGAACATTACCAGTCTCTTCAAATTTGCTTAGAACACTAGTTATTTTCTTTTTCCAAAGATGTGCATTCTGTGTGGTTTATTATTCTGAAATAGCATTTGAATTTTTCAAGAGCTGTGTTGTTGTGAGGCTAAATAATCCACTGGCTAGGAGGATGTCTTAGTGTGAGGAGACTGGATTATACTCCTGGTACTCAACTGGTGTGTGATCAAGAAAACTACCTCAAATCTGTCATGTCATCTGACATGCTCTGTCTTCTCAACATCCCTTGTAAACAATTTAATGTTAAGAGGTTGTTGGAAGGTATTTCTACAGTGTCCCACAGTGAAAGTCCTGACTTGCCTTAAAAGTTTTGGGGTGCTGCAATAAAATGAAACAGTCTGGTGATTCTACCAACATTTGTCTCAACATTGTTTAAATAAACGTATACTGCAAAACTAATGAAAACTACAATGGGCATGGAAGAGTGGTGCACTCTGTCTGCAGTTTGTAAAGCCCTGGTCTTCCTGCGGTAGCCCCAGAACATCATATATGACTCAGGAAAAGGAATAGTAGATGATTAAAACCCCCTCAAACCCACAACAAAACAAACTTCAAACACCTTCAAAACCCATTGTTACTCTTCTAGACTTGGGATATGTAGGCAGTATCAGCTTCATTAAGGGAGAGCTAGGTCATTAGAAGCAGTCAGTCACACCTCCTTCCTCCATGTAATGACTAAAATGCTTGCGTCAAGGCTAACAGGTTTGTAAGAGGCATCATAGCTGTTGTACAGTCTCTGAGGATTCCTTGGCATCACTCCAGCAAGGTTTTAACAGTTTTGTGAGAGGCTGGCACCAAAATATCCAAAACCCAAGACAAAGGGGGATTAGGATTTTAGATACTGGAGAGAAGCAAAGGAAAAATTTCTTCTCTGGAACCTTTGAGGCTTCAACACATCATTTGTGTTCAGGAGGGGGGCAGTCTTTCACATACAGGATTATTAGAAGTTGTGATTTTGGTGGCCTTGCCACCCAAAACAAGTCACTTTGATTTGATAGTGGTGAGGCTAAGTATAGCTTAGTTCATGTAGTCTTTGCCCAGATGAAAGCATGCGGTTTTTAATATGTTTTAATGTGCTGTGATGCTGGTTTAAAATGTTTTCTAAGTTCTGGACACTGGAGTAGGATTTAACACCTTGGCTCACAGGCCTCTGGCTGTGCAAGAAGGTTCAGAGAGTTATACCAGGCGTTTTTTTTTGTGTAATCAGACAGTGGTTTCATTATCAATAATGATAGTAGCAATTGCACATTCATCTGTGTGCCGTGTATGTTGGGAAATTCATATGAATTAGTTGATCTAAATGTGTCTGTGCATGAATATAGACATGCTGGATTTTCATAATTATTTTTGTTACCCATCCGTGATTAATGGCATACTGGTTTTATTTTCTTTTTCATGCCTGTAATTAAATATTTTTTCAAAGAGAGCTAGTGATAATTTTACAGGCATTGCTTTCTGAAAGAGGTTTGGATTGGTTCTTTCTGAATATTGTTATGGTTAGAACAAGGCATTAAAGAAACTAAAAAGGAAGCATATATAGTCCAACTGAATTGTAGACAACTCATTCACAATCACAGTCCATTAAGAAGTTTTAGAAGATGTATTAAAAAAATTTTTGAATAGCAAAAATTCTAAAATAATATGAAATTATTTTCTGATTGCAGTTACCAGTCCTGAAAGTAAAAATAAAATAATTTATTTATAAATGTATGGATGTATGTGTGTATGTGTGTGTGTATGTATATATGAACATATGTATGTTTTGTACCGCATCTTTCTTGTTTTGGCTGTGCCTAATATTAGTCGCCACTGCAGAGATTAAACTTTATGGAAGTACAGAGATGGTTCTTAATGTGAAGTTTACAGCAAACTCTAATCCTTCAGTATGGAGATAACCAAGACCACCTGGTAGAAGACTGAATCCCATAATAGCTAAGATAATTAATGTGTATTGACTTTTTAATAGCAACTTTCAAGGTACAACTCAGGTACAACTCTGCTGTGCTGATGAAGTGTCTCAAGCACTTTCATTATTAATGGTGTGGGATCCTTTTTGTACTCAGGAAAATGGGCTATCTGTTGCAGTGTTCAGTATAGTCTCAAGCTTCTACTCTTGGTTATTTCCTTACTACAGTCCTTGGAAATGAGAGTGGTTTCATTACATGAAAAAGCCCAAACCAAACCCCTTCAAGTGTATTAGTTCTTTTTAAGAGATGCTTTCTAGCTTTGTTTTCATTGTATCTAGCATATTTAGAGGTGATTTGCTGTGACTGGGTTTTTTTCCAGTAACAATTCAGGAGAACATTCTGCTAAGGTTTTGCTTTTTCTAATCTGCTGCTGTGAAAATGGTTAGTAGAAATCAAAATAGGAGATACATTTTATTTGAAAATATGGGGAATCCTATATTCTTCTGCAATAACGTGATTTTGGAAGAAGGAAGGCAGGGAATATCTGGGTTAAAAATCTGTATTTTTCCCAGAACTACTGATGAAGGACTAGACATTAAATCTGAGTATCTGTGAATTCTTGTAATGTACATTAGAGTTTTGCTAAGAGAGAAAAACAGTTTGTCACTGACTTAGGTAAGGATTTTTGGATGCATTCTTCTGAAATCATTGGGTAATCAATTTTCTCTGAAAGCTCTTTGCAGCTGTGGTATGCCTAAAATGTACAGTGTTTGGATTTTTAAGTTATGAAGCTTTATTTACTTATTAGAATGACAGCATGCAAAACACATCACACAACCTTAACAAGTCTAGCCCAGCAAATAAACAGAAATAGAAGAAAATTACAAATTTTAATGGTTTCCTCAGCTACATTAATGCCTTTGACAGTCTTGTAAAGAGAATTTTTAATGAGCACTGAAACAAATGTGTGCAGGAAGTGGTCTTGCTTTTGCTGCCGCACATTTGAGTTCCTCTAATTGCATCAATAAGGGATTCCTGCTTCTCATCTAATGAATGCCTTTTGACTACTTTCTGAAAGGCAACTGGATGTAGGAATAAACACTGGCACCTTTTGTATGAAGTCACATATACAGGTTTCGATTACTGGTTATCAGCCCTATAGAAACACTGTATTATAATGCAGTACAGTAAATACCATTGTACCTCTTGATTTTTAAATTTTTATTAATCCTTAATTTCTCTCTGCTTTGCTTTCAGTGTAATACCTCATGTCCTAAGGCTGCTTTAAATCCTCAATGGCTTTATAGTCTCTCTTGTGTTGGGCAGCAGTCATTCTTTCAGAGCTGTTCCTGCACACTGACTCTCCTCAGACACCTGAGAATTCATATGATGCTACAGTACCTGCATCTTTAGTTTGTTCTGCATTCAAAAAGTGAGTTTTAGAGCAAGGACTGGGGGGGACACACTCTGAGTTTGACTTTTTTTTCATTGTTGTAATTTTTTTCCCTAAAGAGAGGCACAGTTGCTGCAGGTGCAATGGATTACTTATGAAAGAAGTTTTCTATTTAAAAACAAGAGAGACTTTAATGAAATCAGCAGAAGGTTTGTACAATAGGTATTGTATTAAACCAGAGCTCAGGCTTCACATTGATTGCGGTATTTAAATTTCAATGAGTTGATTATGTATGAGAGTAAAATGACCAGTATTATGAATGTACAAAAGGAAGGCATGGAAGAGCTGTGCCAGCAAAGTGAGAAAAACGTTCCCTTTATAGTCCCTAGAGTTCAATAAAGCACCACTATTTCCCAGCTTTTAAAAGCTCTTTTATCACAATGGTTCATACCTCGCATTCCCTGGAGCCTGATTTGTTATACGTGCAGGGTCCTGTTCCATTCAGCAGCATCTCACTGGTTTCAGTGTTGGTAGGTTTGTAATCTACATAAAATTCCTGTGTGCTTGGAGTCATTTGCTTCAGTGACTGTCTTTTCTTTTTCCTGTGCCTTCGCATGAGCGAACGCTGCTGCAGCTGCTTCATACTGGCAGGGTACCGCTTCCATGACACATAGATTACCAGCAGGATCACAAGCACAGATAAGAAAAGAGCCACGCTGCCTGCTATGATTTTATGGAAGGAGATGTGTTCTGTGTCGTGCTCGGGCTCAGAGCTCGATTCAGTGGCTCCAGTAGTTGGGGGGAGAGGGGGCTTGCTGTCATGTTTAGGCCTGGTGAGTTTTGGTTTAAACGTTGGCTTTGGGAGTGCTCGTGCTAATTCAAACCTTTCTGTGGTACTTTTGCCACAGATGCTGTAGTTTTTCACTGCATCAATAACATTCACCCCTTGCAGCTCTTTGGGGCTGGCACAAATAATTGTATTTTCCCTCAGCCCTCTAAAACTTTTAAGCCAGTTTACCAGAGAGCAAATGTTTCTGCTGCATTCCCATATATTCCCAGCAAGGCTGATGTCATTGAGGGATATCCAAGAATCCAGAATTTCTTGACCAATAAATGTGAGCTTGTTTGAATCCAGGTTGAGGCGCTGTAAATTGGGTACACACTGGAAAACACTAGGTCCACTGAAAGCTTCTATTTCATTGCCAGATAAATCAAGTCTTTGTAATGAGCTCCAGGTCCAGGACATAGTTTGTCCTATCACACTGATTTTATTCCACTGTAAATAAAGGTTTTGAAGGCTGACTAGCCTTGGAAAAAGTGCCAGGTTAAGCTTAGAAAATTGATTGTGCTCCAAGTGAAGCTCTTTCAGTCTGATCATACCTGCAAAGACATTCCTTGCTAAACTTCGGATGCGATTATAACCCAGGTCCAACAGTTCAAGGTTCCTACAATCTTGAAATATTCGAACAGGGATGGTTCTTAGGGAATTGGACCGCAAATGTAAACTCAGCAGCTTCCTTAAGCCCCTGAACTGTTCAGATCCCAGAGACTGCAGCTGATTGTATGATAAATCCAAATTCCGGAGGTTTGTCACAGGTCTGAAGGTATTATTAAGAAAATAGGAGATTCTGTTGGAACTCAAGATCAACTCTTTTAGTCTGCGTATTCCACTGAAAGCATTTTCGTCAATATTGCTGATGTGGTTATGGTCTAAATAGAGCCAGGTGAGTTGATTAAGACCTTTAAATTGATTGTATTTTAGTTTTTGGAGGCTGTTATATCGAAGGGACAAACCTAAACAACCAGCAGATATACTTGAGGGAATCTCCTGCAATTTCTGAGATTCACAATAAACCATTTTGCCTTCACACCTACAGCCCTTAGGGCATCCTCGTTCAGCAGAAGAAAGCATTGTCAGTAATACAGTAGGGGCTATTACCAGAGCTACAGCTGATCCGCTCAGTAGCCTAATTACATTGAAACCTGGAAATAAAAACAACTTAGAAAAGTTATCCCCCCACACATCAGTCATTTCTTTCAATCATGCTAAAATCTTTTACTTCAACAATCATTTAAATTCCCTAGCCAGACTCAACTAATTTTCACATTGGTTTTTTTAATTCAGCTTTTTTTTTTTTTTTTTTTTTTAAGAATACCTTGATATAAATACTGAAAAATAGTTGAGTAAAAGGTGTAATCCCCAAACCATTTAAGTATTATAACATCAAATCACATCAAGGTAAGTCTATGGAGTAATTAAAGCACAGGCAATGCAGTAACTATGAAGTATAAATTAAAAAGATAACATGAAAAACATACCCATCCTTTGTGTTGTTCAAAGGTCGTCCTTAGGTCTTTTGTTTTTTGCTTAGTGTGCCACAAGCATGGCAGCCCCTGTCAGCTGCACTGGAGTGAGTCAGGGCTTGCTGACACCCAGGAAGAAAAATTGGACCCCTTGGGAGATAGACTGATTTTGAGACATTTTTCTTTGCCAACCGTGCAGAACACTCCAAGAATAAATCAATCCAAACACAGCATTCGCAGCAAAATGTCAAGTTCTTCCTAGGTAATAGGATCTTCATGGATATTACGTTTTTGCATCTTTATAGTTAGGAACCCGGCTTTTAAAATGTTGCTTTATAGAAAAGCATGTTAGATTCCTCCTCCAAGCACCGTTTAGCTATCTGAATTCACACATCTGTATTCCATAGCCCAGCAGTTCCCTCCCTGAGCACCTGATCGGCTGGGCAGCTGCCCTGGAAGCGCAGGAGGTGGGATGAGCTCGCGCCAGGATCCCTCTCCGCTCAGTCCCGCTCTCTCCTGCCGAGAGCTCCGTCCGACTGTCGCCGGGCTGGCGGCGGGCGCTGCCTTATGTAAAGCTGCCCCCAGCGGCAGGAATACCGCGGGCATGTACAGATCCTGCCTTTCCCTTGCAAATGAGCGAGCTCTCCCGGGGAAACAGGGATTGCTCCGTCACTGAGATCGGCGGAATGGTCAGCTGCGGTGTAAATCGACGAGGTGTGTCGCAATACCTGTATCCACTCAGTCTCTCTGTGCAAGCTGCTTTGCATCCTTGAACTTAGCAGCAGTGAGGTGCTGAGATTTCTCTCTGAAGGGTTGATGTGGCACTTGTAAAACATAGATGCAATTTTTGGTCCTAAGGATTTTTTTGTTACTGCATTAGATACGTGTTCACATAACCTTTTTGCAATCACTCACTATTTTTCAGTGAAGTATCCCCTTCAGTGTGTCTCTTACCAAGTGTTTCAGTGTGGACACTATATTTTATAACGTGAAAAATGTTTTGGAGCTGACATTTTGCCTTTTTGCTTTTTCTTCTCTGTTAAAAGGCACAGTGCCAGGAGGTTAGAAAAGAGTACTGCACTCATTTATTTCCCAACTTGCTGTCACTTTGTTCCACAACACTAACACTTCAACCACAGGCTTCACTAGCCCTTACTACAGCAAGCTGCTTAGTTGTTATATTGTATCTTAATGAGGTGAATTGTTTTTACTCTAACTTAGGACATAGAAAGGATTTTATGTGAAGGTACAATATGCTGGGATTTTTTAGATGTGAGATGCTGGAAAGTCCTCTTATATCACCTGAAGAGCTGCTTTGTCTTTCATTACCCTTTCCTGAGTGCTGTAGGGAAAGAACACATCCTCTCACCTGGGCAGAGCAAAGGTAAGAGGGTGTTACTGCCAGCACCATACTGGCAGTCTTCCTTCACCAAGAAATATGTGATCAAAGAGGACGGTGGGGAAGTGGAAAATCATGGCTCTTTGTCATACAAGAGTGGGCTAGAGCCTGAAGAGATGTGTGCTGCTCCTTAAAAGAGGAGCGCAAAGTGCAGTCCTCAAATGCACTCAGATAGTGCTGAGAACTACTCTTCCTTTCTGAGGCAGAATCCTTACCCCTTGGAATAATATGCTTTGACTTTTATTATTTACTGCTGTGAGCATAGAATAGCTTAAAATGAGATGAAACTTGAAATTTTCCAGGCCAACTTTGCCTAGTACTTATTCTGTGAATGACTTCAGGTTTATGGCAATTCCACTAGTATTAAGACACCAATCTATAGTGCCAAAATTAGAGCACAGTCACTCCTATCTAACAACTATGAGCACCTTTCACAACAAAAGTCAGAAATACGTTCCTGCATCAAGACACACCCTTTGGGTCAGATCTGTGGAATGAGAAGGGGTTAATTCCTCCATTGATATCTGTCAGTGTCGCCATCTCCCATTCTCTGCTACAGCTTGTTTCTGGCTCTTCAATATGGTCTATAGAGTTGAGGAGCCAGTGACAAACTGCAGACTGCCCTGGGAACTGTAATAGCCTGGGGAGCTCTTCTGCTGACAGCAGTGTTGTGTGCCAGTGCAGGTGTCAGCTTTCCATCACTGCCTTGGGATGTCTCTGTACTTGATGGAGCAGGAAGGAGGCAGTTCAGACCTTTCTGAAGTCAATTGGCCTCTTGGAACTGCTGCTCTTCCTCTGTTGACAGGAGATGCCTGTGAGAGGTAAACTCTTTTTTGAAATTGCTCTTTTAGGTTCATAAACTTAAATGGCATGAAATTAGGTCTAAATCTTCACTGGTTCAAACGCAGCGTGTAAAGCTTCAGATAACATCCAAATCCTTTCTCCTGAAGAATTGGTGCCACTTAGTATACCAGCTCGCACTCAGCCTTCTTCCCAAACTTTGCCTTTTTTAAAATCCTCTCTCTCCTCCATGTTGGTTGTGGAGTTAACAAGTAACTTTTT
>WEIV01015773.1:42774-99759 GCA_013390005.1 Calyptomena viridis
CACTTGTAAAACATAGATGCAATTTTTGGTCCTAAGGATTTTTTTGTTACTGCATTAGATACGTGTTCACATAACCTTTTTGCAATCACTCACTATTTTTCAGTGAAGTATCCCCTTCAGTGTGTCTCTTACCAAGTGTTTCAGTGTGGACACTATATTTTATAACGTGAAAAATGTTTTGGAGCTGACATTTTGCCTTTTTGCTTTTTCTTCTCTGTTAAAAGGCACAGTGCCAGGAGGTTAGAAAAGAGTACTGCACTCATTTATTTCCCAACTTGCTGTCACTTTGTTCCACAACACTAACACTTCAACCACAGGCTTCACTAGCCCTTACTACAGCAAGCTGCTTAGTTGTTATATTGTATCTTAATGAGGTGAATTGTTTTTACTCTAACTTAGGACATAGAAAGGATTTTATGTGAAGGTACAATATGCTGGGATTTTTTAGATGTGAGATGCTGGAAAGTCCTCTTATATCACCTGAAGAGCTGCTTTGTCTTTCATTACCCTTTCCTGAGTGCTGTAGGGAAAGAACACATCCTCTCACCTGGGCAGAGCAAAGGTAAGAGGGTGTTACTGCCAGCACCATACTGGCAGTCTTCCTTCACCAAGAAATATGTGATCAAAGAGGACGGTGGGGAAGTGGAAAATCATGGCTCTTTGTCATACAAGAGTGGGCTAGAGCCTGAAGAGATGTGTGCTGCTCCTTAAAAGAGGAGCGCAAAGTGCAGTCCTCAAATGCACTCAGATAGTGCTGAGAACTACTCTTCCTTTCTGAGGCAGAATCCTTACCCCTTGGAATAATATGCTTTGACTTTTATTATTTACTGCTGTGAGCATAGAATAGCTTAAAATGAGATGAAACTTGAAATTTTCCAGGCCAACTTTGCCTAGTACTTATTCTGTGAATGACTTCAGGTTTATGGCAATTCCACTAGTATTAAGACACCAATCTATAGTGCCAAAATTAGAGCACAGTCACTCCTATCTAACAACTATGAGCACCTTTCACAACAAAAGTCAGAAATACGTTCCTGCATCAAGACACACCCTTTGGGTCAGATCTGTGGAATGAGAAGGGGTTAATTCCTCCATTGATATCTGTCAGTGTCGCCATCTCCCATTCTCTGCTACAGCTTGTTTCTGGCTCTTCAATATGGTCTATAGAGTTAAGGAGCCAGTGACAAACTGCAGACTGCCCTGGGAACTGTAATAGCCTGGGGAGCTCTTCTGCTGACAGCAGTGTTGTGTGCCAGTGCAGGTGTCAGCTTTCCATCACTGCCTTGGGATGTCTCTGTACTTGATGGAGCAGGAAGGAGGCAGTTCAGACCTTTCTGAAGTCAATTGGCCTCTTGGAACTGCTGCTCTTCCTCTGTTGACAGGAGATGCCTGTGAGAGGTAAACTCTTTTTTGAAATTGCTCTTTTAGGTTCATAAACTTAAATGGCATGAAATTAGGTCTAAATCTTCACTGGTTCAAACGCAGCGTGTAAAGCTTCAGATAACATCCAAATCCTTTCTCCTGAAGAATTGGTGCCACTTAGTATACCAGCTCGCACTCAGCCTTCTTCCCAAACTTTGCCTTTTTTAAAATCCTCTCTCTCCTCCATGTTGGTTGTGGAGTTAACAAGTAACTTTTTGGCCACCATGAGTCAGCAGAGCTTCAGCAGCTTTCTCAGAGTTTTAATAATTGCCAATATACTGGACTAATAAGAGAGAACAGCCACTCTTTTACCAAGAGTTATTTTCATTTTTCTGAAAGGGGTGAGACATCAAGAGATGAACAGAGAGACCGTCAAATCTGTGTTAATGGCTTGCCAAATTCAATTTTCTTCACTGAGATCCTTTTTAAATTACACAAGCAGGAAAAGTGCCAGCATCTGATAAACAGTTTTTTTTAAAATTACATTTCTGTATATTCGTACAGTAGAATGGGTTCTTTTCCAGTTGTGGAAATAAAGCTGCTCCCAGTCTGAAACATTTCATATAAAATTTCAGACTAGTCTGGCCATATTATAAACAATGAAAAATAGACACTTAAGTTAAAGTTGAGTTTTAAATAAGAAGATAACTTTGCGTTTTATCAGTGACACCTTGTATATCAGCGCAACTCTATTGTATTAACATTTAACTCATGTAACTGAGAAGAAAGAACTTGAGGCCCGATTGATTCGCTTTTCTTATGGATAAGCTAGTTTCCATTAGAACTGATACGAAACCTGAGTGCGCAAAGTCCAGGATTGTGTTGATCCCTTGGTGTGATTTTGACTTGTATGCCATGTGAGTACCTGTGTATTTGTTCTGTGGGACAGTTGCTCTAGTCACAGGGCATTGTAAGCTCACCTCTCTGTATTATTGCTAGGCAGCCCTTTCTCCTGTCCTGGAACAGGAGATTGCAATCAGGGAAGGAAAAAGGAGGGAAAAGGTGCAAGTGACAGAAGTCACAATGACTTCATGCTGATTGAAAATTAGTGCTCAGAAACAATGTTATTCCTTTTCTTCTGCCAATGAAAACAGTGTTTTAGCCAATTCTGCAAAGCAAAACTCTTAAGAAAATTATTTCATTTATTTTTGTACTCTGGAATGTCAGCCTTAGACATAAATTGAGATAATGCAGAACTTGAAATGCTTATACATTTTGAATTTTGTGACTCTGATCGTTCCAGTTTGTTTTTCTGTGGGCTAAATGTCATGCAAATACATTAGCAAATATGGTACTAGGTGTGCCTTAACATTCATCCAGATGAAAAGAGATGTGTTGTGCAGAGCCTGTAAGAACACTTAGTTTTCTTCCTCATTGTGACAGAGAAATTCAAAGTTGTTTGGAAATGTTGCATTATCCCAAGGTGCAGTGATGGTCCAGATTTTTCTCCTGGTGGTAAACTTCCAATAGATTTTCTGTGGAAATTGCTGTAGATGGATTTCCCTGCTATCTGATTTTGCAGTAATTTGCTTCAATTTAATTTCATGTTTGATTTGGGTTTTCCTTATCCAGTTAAATTCTAGTGTATTTTCTTTTTCCACTCATTCTGGCTGAGTTCTCTGTACCTAGCTGCAACTTTCCTATGAAAAGCTTAATATGAACTGCAGCCGAAATAGTAAATGGGGAATCAAAAGGTGACATTGGCTGTGAAAGCCTGTTCCTCTTTCTTCCTATGGAGCTGGTTTGGAATTGAAACATTTTGCAGAGCAAAGGGGAAACAGCAAATCTTGCGTTTTTTCAGGTTTATGAGAAGGTGCCTGTAACGTACATCTTTTTGCTAAGTATATTTGAAAAGAAGAGTGATGGAATGATCAGGCCTCAGCAGAAGTGAGTGGGGCAGAGAAGAGTTGTAAACTTCCCCCAAAGCATAAGAAACCAGGTGCTAGTAGGATTCCATGCAAATCAGTCAAAAGGCTTCTGCTGTTCTGTTACATGGTTCACATTAGCCTTCTGCAGGACATTCTATGCTTACCCTTTAAAATCCAGTTCTTATTTAATAATGTTGTTATTAAAAAAAAAGAAAAAATTAAAGAANTGAGGATCAGAATAGAGCTGGGGTGTATAACTCCCAGTGTAAATATCAGAGCGTGGGAAGACAGAGAGAAACTCAGGATGCAGGATTTGCCAAAGACAGACATAAGGAAAGGAAAGTGTGAGAAAGACAGGTTCAGGGAACATGTGGGCAAGGGAAATCAAGGCAACAGAAAATGCTCTGAAAATATAGGAAAAGAGCACTGAGAGTAGAGAGGATCTTATCCCAGCAGCTGGTCAGGATTGTCCTAATGGACTGTGATGGTAAGTGGTAGGGGAGGAAGTGGATAAATGAAAATATCGCCTTGCTCTTCTGCCAGAAACAATTAGCTTTGCAAGGCCTCCCCCAGCCTCTGTGAGGATGAAAGGATCCTTCATTGCATATTCTGTGATAAGCTGAAGGAGAATAGGAGCCATGCCCCCTTTCTAGGAGTCAGTGCCCCCTGTAATGTTGGATTGTTTTCAGAGCACACCAGTGATGCATCTGTCAGTGTGTGTACCCGGAGAATCTCCTCAGTGCCATGGTCAGAGGGCCACGCAGGCTATCAGTTTACTCACGCACAGTTACACATTGTTGAATAACAAAATGTTTCCAGCTGGACAGTTTTGTTTAACTCTGAGCGTTGTGGGTAGGTCACAGGGACCTCCACGCTGTCCTGGGGGAGGTAATGCTGCGCACAAACCTTTGTTCATGGCAACCAGTGGATAGATTTTTCTGGACCCTATCATAAGTCTCGTATCCTTAATGAGACATTAGACACTCAACTGTTCTCTGATTGACTTTTTGTCCTATGACTTTGAAGCTGTTTGAGGGCAAGCAGCCTGTGCTTCAATCTCATTCTCTAGAGACATGACATGAGATGCAAAGCTATCATTTCACTTACTTTCTGAAACTGATACTACTGCTTCTGTTTCAGTGGATTTAGTGTTGATCCATTCAGGTTTGTCCTCCAGCATCTTGCTGAAAGGTGAATATGAATGGAAGAAGCAGAAGGTAAATGATCATCAATGAAGTAAAAAAAATTAAATGCATCTTACACATAGTGCTACCTTCAACCTGTAGAGCATGAACGATACCCACCATAAGTGCTTTGGAGATGTGTTGGTGTGAAATACAAGGCAGTCGTAACGGCCTTGGCTTGGGATTCTGCCTGCAATCTCCTGTGAAGGTGTCAGAGAGGTTAGGTTAGAATAAACCCAGGCTTTATTTTATTTATTTTGCAACTGCTTCCCAGTCTTTTATGGGCCAAGATGCTGTTGCTGGAAGACTGCCTATTGTCTGATTGTCCAGGCAGCACTTAGGAGGCTTATGTAGCCTGAATATTCAGAAACCCTTAGGTGTCACCATGAAGTATGCTTGTCTATGAAGAATGATTTGTTCTCTTAGGGATATCTGACTTCTGTCTTGCTGTAACAATTCTGCATGTGCATCAGTGACAGACTGTGATAGATGGCAAAGGTAACAAACTTACTTCCTGAGGAGCCAGATGAACATGGACATCTCATTGAAAAGTTTTGTTCATGGAGAACTCTGCAATGGCTGAGGCATTGCAGAACTGAAGCCAAGCAGAGTTGTAGCCTGGTCCTGGACTCCACAGCCTGGTGAAAAGAAATAATCATGATAGTGTCCAGTTCTGGTCAGAGGGAAAGGAGGGAGCTCTGAAAATGACTTATCATTTTGGTAGAAATGGGAACAGTAATGTTTGACTAAAGACTAAGGAGGTGGTGGTAGTGTCAGCAATATGGGCATTTTGACAGTTTTCCACCAAACACTAGATTTTTTCAATCTTACTTGTTGATGTGTAGTTAAAACTCTCAGGGCCAGCCTTTCCTTCTCAGCTGTTCCCTCCGTCCTCATGCCTTTGCCTGTAGCTCCTCCTTTTTAACTCCTACCCTGTGTATACATCTCAGGAATTAGTAGTTGTCATTTGCTCAACGTAGAGCATACATATATAATGCATGTTCACACATGTTCTTAGGAATCTCAGACATGTGCCCTGTTATGTATTTAACTATGGGGGTCTCCAGATGAAACTGCCTTCATATCTCATTATATGCTGAAGCTGTAGAGTTAATTATTCTGTCAGGTCAACGTTGGTAGCTGTTGGCTGTGGTGGCTCCTTGACTGCTGGAAGAAGGCAGCTGGCAAGAACTTTTATGATAGGAAGCTCATGATGTCTACATTGTATCAAAAGCCATTATAAATTGCTTTCCAAACTTCAGTTTTTGCCCTAATTTCCTTTGGGTCTCAGTATCTCCACTTATGAGAGAGGGATAGTGACAGTTAATTATTCTGTAGGTTCATCAGCATAATAGGTTACTTGCTTGACTTCTTGTCTGGCACTAGTTATTTTCAAACCAAACCTTTTCCATCAGTTAAGCTACCCTTTTTGGACTTCAAACACAAATTATTCCATATCTGTTCTAATATTTTTTTTACACTCATTATGGGTATCATTTATTTTGATGGATTTTTTTGAACTAGAATGGCCTAATAGCAAAATTCCATGTGAGGACACATAGTCATCAAATATAGAAACAGACTTCTTTTTAAAATGCAAAAATTATCTCACATCTTTTGTTAATAGTTTTGACAACATCTGTTCACTTGTAGGACCTTTTTGATGTTACACGAGTACCATTTTGAAAACTGCTTAAGTATCTGCTGAATATTACCTTTAATTTTCCATATAAAAATTGTGGCTAACAATTTTTATCTTCCTGAAACTAAAGGTGTATATACATAGCATTTCTTAGATCAGACATGGATTAATAGATAAAACATTTATTCTTGTACTTCTTTGTCTTATTGCTCTTCAGCATAAACATGCCCTTTTCAGCATGCCCTTGGCATGCAGAGGGCAAGAAAGCAGAGTAACTTGATTTCATTTGACCTGTTGAAATATTCTAAAATAATTACTAATCCCTCCTTTCACTTGCTTACGTATGAAAAACTCTCCACAGAGGAAAAAAGCATCTAGCTTACCTCTATTAGGACTCCTGCTTGGACTTCAGTGTGGTATTCTGATTTCCGAACCAAAGACAGTCAGAGTGATGTGTTTTTACACTGCATTAGTAACATTTGAAGAGAAAACTGAAAATGACAGTTGAGCAGATTTTGCAACTGAAAGAGAAAAATATGAACAAAGTTCAGAAGCATATAACTGTGCTCGTTCAAACCATGACTAGCATAGGAGTGATTTATTCCAAATGGTTGCAGTTACATGCTTAGTCACTTCCTTTCCTGGCTTCAGCCTAATGCTGTTTTCTGCCATTTTCCTGCAAAAAATGTTTATTCTCTTTTTCATTAAAAGTTTCAGATTTTGGTAGCTTTTAATAATTCAGTCAAGTCTTTTTCAATTAAGCAAGCTGCAGCAGTTTTTAGATATACCAGCTTTGGTAGCTGGTATTCCTGAGGAGGCTCAGAATCTTAATTATACTGACAGGCTTGGTTAGTTAACCAGCCTGTAATCAGCTGCTTCTTAGGCAGAGGTCACTTGCCCATGCCCATTAATGATGGATTAGAACTTTATGGTTTAAAATAAAATACAAAATGGTTGCAGGTATGTTTTGACTATTCAATTCTGTATTTGCCATCCTTCTTTGTCTTTTCCCATTAGAGCTTCTGGAAAACAGAGCTCTGAAGAAACCACATGTGATTTTAATGACTTATTAGCTCTTATTTCCATGTCTACCCAAGAAAATGGTCTTAAATTAAATGTGACTAAATAAAAAAACAAACATACAACAAAGCCCCAGGATGTTTAAGTGATTTAGAAGAGGGCAACAGACTTCCATGTAATTAATTAAAAAAAAAAAAATCTCGGTTCCTGCAGGTTTGTTTAAAACTAAGTCTCTTTAACCCCATGGACAGTACAGCAAACAAAATGACAAACCAACTCAAGGGGACTCAAATATTATCCATGGTGTTTGCCTGCTTTGTCACAGTATAAAACAAATATCTGAAAAATATTAATTTCTGATGGCCCAAAATGCTGAAGGGTGCTTCAGGCACAGGGGGGGAGGAGGGGAAGCTGACATGAAGAGAAGAATTGAAGTTTTCACCCTTCCTTCTCTTTGTTGTAACAATAGTAGGGTAGGAATGTTGTATTTTTGTATTTTGTAAATCTTTCTATCCTTCATTCTGTATCTCTTAAGTATGTAAGAGGCTTAAAAGCACCCTTTTCTCTGACAGCTTAGTTACATACAGAAATGGTTGGAAAGCAAGAAACGCTGCAGTTGATAACCAAGTAGAGACTGTGGTCAGCCCATATAGTGGGAGCACAGGAGAGCTGAGCATGAGTGTGTCAACAACTTCATTTCTGTGTCCCTGAATGGTGACAGGAATTGGGAGAAAACAGTAAGACTTAATAATATGAAATCTGTTTCAAACTTCAACATTCTGCCTCCAGACAGACAGGAAGCAGGTGCGTCTCCATCCACTCATTCTTAAAGAGAATGTCTTTTGTCATAGATATAGGAGAGAAAAATCTTCTCTCTGTGTCATAGGGAAATCGTGTGCCTTGCTGGTTTGATCTTCCAGCATGTGTTTGTGTCATCATTTGTTGGCCATTTGGACAGATTGACTGGATCGAAATCCAGAGCATGAATAGACATGTACAAATGTAATTAACACAACAAAAATGCTTCCTGTGGGGATTACTGCTTCTGGGGGTTGAGCAGTTTCCCATGTTCCTTTGTAAGACTAAGCTCGTAGGAAAAGAATGTATTTTATTTTATCAATGAAAGACTAAAAAGAACCCAAATCTTAAGATAACTATTTACAAATCTAATATATATAACATTTGTAAATAGAGTGATGCTAAAATGTTATTTAGTTTGAAATTCATAGGAATTCATAGGAAAAGTAACAAAGAACTTTTCAGGGAAAGCCAAATATACCTTTGGGTTTTTTGTTTGTTGGTTTTTTTTCCTCCCCCTCCCCATCATTAATATATCTCATTTCAGCTGTATAGTTTAGTTTATACTATGACAATTGAACCCCACAACACAATTTTTTGTGGAATTCCTTCTAAGGTGATGTGCCCTGGTGTTCATGTGCATAAAGAATTTGCATAGAGTAGTTAGTAAAAGCTAAAAGACACAAAAGTCTCATGTTTCAATGTAAAAGCCAGAAAGTAACTAATGGCTATTAAGAAAAGAAAAAACCAAGGTGTTGTATAGCTGTGTTATGAAGATCTTTGCAGTTTCCTTTAAAATACCCAATACTTGCCACTCCAAGATGGAAAGCTGGAAGAGATCCAGTGCTCTTATCTGACATAGCGATTTCAATGTTCTTCTCTGTGCAATTAAAAGTCAAGTAGAAATATGCTTTTAGAATAGAGGTGTTTGTAAACTGATAAAAGTGTTGGAGCTGTATCAGAACACCACTGCATGATAGCATCTCCAAAAAGAAAACTATAAATGTCCTTGAATATATTTGCTCCTTACATAAATACCATGGTATTTGGAATTCTGTATCAGATACTTGCTGATCAAAAGATTAACATTTTAAAGAAGTTGATAATTCATATGTTCATGGAAATACCGGGATTTTATATTCCACCCTTTGGTAAACACAGGAACACAAGAAGACCAGTGAGTGAATATGCCAGGCTCTGTAACGGTTGAACTGCAAACTTCATATTACAAAGCTCCTTAATTTTGATAAAGTTTCACCCTAAGCCAGACTTAGAAGAGGTTTCCAAAAACACTTACTACTTGGGTTATTCATGTCTCTGCACAAAGTCCAAATCTGCCTGTGATGATTATTGTATCTCTAGTGAGAACTGCAGCAGCCTACTTCTGTCATTTCCCATTACTGACAGTCTGGGAATTGCCATAGTAGTGATAAACTTCCAACTTGGATCTGCTTCTTAAAATAGATTGTTGTAAATTACGTCAGGGGCACTGAAAAAGAGATAATTCCTACTCTCTGTTGCACAGGCTGGATTTGTTTTTTTTTCAATCAAATTACTTAACTGGTGACAGTATTATCACAATGAGTGTGGTTCAACTGCAGAATTTCTGTGTGGGAGAGGATTCTCCATTGATATATTTCTCTCTCTCCTTTTGAATATTTAATCCTGTATCGTATCATGAACTAAGACAACAAGTTGTATCCAAAAATTAAGGTTGTATGAGTTGCTGATTTGTCCAAGTCTTGCAAAATTATCCTCTTAAATGTTCAGCATATAATTTAATAGGTATGTCAGTGACCTTTCTTTTGTTGCTGCTCTTTTTTCTCAGCTACTGGAAGCTTGATGACTATTTTACATCTTTATTTCAAGTGTAGTACATTTGTATTATTTGCTTAGGTTGCCACTTACCTGGTACTTTTTACTTTAGGCCACTTGCAGCAAAAGTGTATGAAATGTTTTATGTCCCACTGTGCCTTTTGAATGTACTTCAAAAAGAGTAAATGCTTTTAGTGCTTTACAAGTTTGCAGTCTCTGCTACCCTTTGCTAATGTTTGTCTTTTGCTTTCTGCACAACGTGCTTGGAACCATACACTGATGCCTTGTCAGAGACTGGCTGGGAGTGCTCTGTGTGTTGATACTGCCTTCTTTTACTTGCCATAGTTTGATGCAAAAGCAGTCAGCAGCAGCAAAGGAATCTACTTTGTTTCAGTTCCTATTCTTTCCATTGTTATAATTTGGGAAAGGCAGAAACCACATATGAAAGCATTAATGAATTCATTAGAGAGTTTATCATGTTCCCAAACAAAAACAGATTTTAAAATTCTGGAGTTTTACACCTCATTATATGCTTGTGATACTCTATTTACAGGAGTGCTAATGAAAAGACATAGCAGTGAGTCAGATATGAATGCGTATGTCAGAGCAACAGCATCCTTCAGCAACTATTTTGATATGTCTGTCAGAGGTCATTATTGGGAACTTACTGAGCAGGTTCATGGTTTAACATGACAGTTACTGGGAGAATGTTTTGCTGATTTCTGTTGCCCGTGGAATTAGTTGCTTTGTCTGTTTGTCTCTAATATGTACTTTACATGATTAGAACAGAGGCCAGAGGTAAATCTTCTGTATAGAATTACTGATTGGGTAGTTTTACTTTTGATATTCAGGGTGATTCATCTATCATATTTTATGCTTATTCCATTTATGAATTTTTAATTTGAGCTTAGTAACTCTTAAAGAACTTGTATGTGTTAGACATGCTTGTGTGTGCTGTAAGACATGCGTGTGTCTTTAGAAGACTGATAAAACCTGAAATGTAAATATTCTGTTCTTTTCAACTCGAAGACTATAGAAGATAAGAGTTGTTGCTTCATGTAAGGTTAGGGAGCTATGCTCTAACATTGTGTCTTCAATTCACCTCTTAATTAACTTTGGACTGAAGCAGACAAACTTACTTGACATTCTAAAAGGGAGCTTCTATGTCCAGTTATTCAGGATTAGTATTCCATGGGGAAAGAGGCTGAGATAATCAGATTATCACCACCCTGTGGAAGGCTCCCCAGATAGTGGTAAAAAGTCTTGTTTGCAAGGTTCATTTCTGCTAAGTAGTATGAGAATATAGGATGTCATGTTTCAGCATTCTCAGCCCCTTCTTGTATCTACAATTAAAGATCAGTTTAAATCATGCATATTCATCCACATTACACTGAGGTGTGAGTAGCTCCTGTGAGTGTCTGTCTGTATACTGGTACGAGTTTGTAAAGTATCGATCTTCAGGTTCATCACAGCCTAGTGACAGTGGCATTCTGCGATTTGAGGGGTTTTCTTTCTCCTTACTGATTACAATAATCAATATGTAAATCTAAGTTGAATCATTTTCTCAAGCACATTTGATCTATTTGATATTTATATACAGGAATTTTGCTATAGCAGACAAGAGATGTGTTTTGATTTTTTTTTAAAACTGTTGCGGAATTTCTCTGGAAAAAGATTAAAAGGGAAATGCAGTAGTCCTTTTATCAAGATACTTGTCATTCCCATTGAGTAATAGCTGAAACAATAATGGATGCTTCTGACACAGGTTCATGGGGATGGATGGGATCCACCCAAGGGTACTGAGGGAGCTGGCAAAGGTGATCACTAAGTCACTTTCCATCATTTACCAGCAGTCCTGGCTAACCAAGAAGGTCCCAGGGGACCGGAGGTTCGCCACTGTAAGGGCCGTCTGCAAGAAGGGCGGGAAGGAGGATCCAGGGAACTACAGGCCTTATTCACCTGACCTCAGTGCCAAGGAAGGTCACGGAGAAGATAATCTTGTATTGCCATCACATGGCACATACAGGGTAAGCGGGGGATCAAGCCCAGCCAGCTTGGGTTCAGGAAAGACAGGTCCTGCTTGACCAACTTGATCTTTTTCTATGACAAGGAGACCCACTGGGTGGGAGGGAATGGCTGTGTTGTATACCTGGATTTCAGTAAAGCCTTTGATGCTGTTTCCTAAAGTGTTTCCTAGAGAAACTGTCTGCTCATGGCTTGGAAAGTGCACTGTTCTCTGGATGATTAGGCCAGAGAGTGGTGTGGAATGAAGTCATATGGATCTGGCAGTTGGACACCAGTGGTGTTCCCCAGAGCTCAGTGTTGGGGCCAGTCCTATTTCATAGCTTTACTAATGATGTGGACAAAGGGGATCAAGTGCACCCTCAGTCAGTTTGCAGCCAACACCAAATTGGGTGGGAGTGTGGATCTGCTAGAGGGCAGGAAGGGATCTGGGCAGGCTGGATCGATGGGGTGAGTCCATTGTGTGATATTGAACAAGTCCAAGTTCTGGGTCCTGCCCTTGGGCCACAACAGCCCCATGCAGGCTACAGGCAGGGGGAAGAGTGGCTGGAAAACTGCTGAGTGGGAGAGGACCTGGAGGCACTGGTCAGTAGTGGGTGAACATGAGCCCAGGTGTGTCCAGGTGGGCAAGACCAATAGCACCTGGCCTGTATCAGCAATACTGTGGCCAGCAGGACCAGGGCAGTAATTGTCCCCTTGTGCTGAGGCCCATTGAGGGCTGTGTCCAGTTCTGTACCCTCATGGCAAGAGAGACATTGAGGGGCTGGAGTGTGTCCAGGGAAGGGAATGGAGCTGGGAAAGAGTCTGGGGCACAAGTCTGATGAGGAGCTATGCTCATTTTGTCCATTAAAAATCAACAAATAAAACCACTTGTATTTCTAGTTGACTGCTGATCATGCAGGTTTCCATCTCATGAAATGAAGACGTGTTTTTAGCTTTCTTTCCATAAGATCCGTGGTTTTGTTTTTTTTGTCCAGATGGTCAGTGTTATATTTCAGCTTACCTTACTGTTACCAGCCTTAGACTGGTAACAGTCTATGTTAGAATCATAACTGGTAACTCCCAGGATCTGATGAGATCAGTTATTTTACGGCTCACTGTGCTGTTTCTCTCGTCTCTTTCCTACTGTAGGTATACAAGCCTCCACAAAGCAATGACCTTTACTACTTAAATCATATGGTCTCACTTCTGAGCAATTTTGCATGTCTTGGGGTTTTTTGTCTGTGTGACACTAACATCTTTTATCCAATTAAAGGCTTCTGCAGCCACTATTTGACTGATTCTGTGGAAGCATAAGGACTCTCAGATATTTTCAGTAAGCTATTTTCTAGATTTATAATTGAAGTTGGTATTCACTCAGGCTGTCATGCCTGGGTCTGGACTGGCTGTGCCAAATGTAAGGTTGAGCTGAGGGTGAAAGTAACGGATTTTTGTGTCAAGAATCAGAGTTAGAGGATCATGCATTTCATTTATGGATATTCCATTATTTACTGGAGCTATATGGGAATTGATAGGGTTAGGGAAAGATGGCAGCTTTCCATTTTGGGATTGATCTAAACAGGACTGACAGAGTGAAGATCAGGTGGTGAGACCCTGGCACAGGTTGCCCAGAGAAGCTGTGGCTGCCCCATCCCTGTAAGTGTCCAAGACTGGGTTGGATGGGGCTGGGAGCAACCTGGTCTGGTGGAAGGTATCCCTGCCCGTGGCAGAAGGTTCAAGTGAAGTCGTCTTTAACTGAAACCATCTAGTCCAGTTGGACTGAAACCAATTCAGTCCAACTGAAACCAATCTAGGGTTATGATTATATGCCTGTTTTTGTATCTAGGCTCTTAAATAGCTTTATGATCGGACAAATATGTTTTGAATAAATTAAAAAAAAATCCAGCTTTTATTTAAGGCACAGAATGGTTAATATTCCTTCTCATATTCCTCCTCTGCCAAATAAAACTCCCACCACTTTGGTGTTGCCATCCAATAATTTTTTTTGGTTGTTTTTTTCCCTGATTTTACTTGCTGATTCATTGAGATTAAGCATTTGTTCAACTGCACTTTTTAAAAATTTCTGTTTATTATTCTTCAGTGCTTGGTATTCCGAGGGCTGCCTGAAAAAGCCCACATGTTTTTTTTTACCAGATCAATCCTCACTCAGATTTTCTACAGTTAATTTTATTGAAAGAAATGCAAGTTTAAAAAGTGTTGCAAAATTACTTTTTTTTTGGGTAGACAACAGACAATGTGTTTAGTATTGAGCTTGGATGAATACCCAGGAGATTTACTATGCAGTGTTCCTTTCCTCTACTCAGGTGTTTTTTGTTTGGGTGGTGGGGTTTTTTTTTGGGGGGGTGGGGGCGGTGTTTGATAAGTTGTTTGGTTGGGTTTTTTTTCCCTGTTTTGGGTAGAATTTTTTAAAATTTCTGTTTCATTCTTCTTCTTCCCCATGCCTGCACCCAAACCAACCTTTCTCTACAAACCCTAATTTTCTTATTTGAAGTAAGGAACAGGCATATAGTGGCCTCCAACAGCTGTACTGAAAGGGTTCAAAGGAGGGATCAAAGCATAAATGGAATGATGGATTACAGTAATTGTGGAAGTATGGTAGAAGAACATAAATCCAGATATTATGAAAGCAAAAGGATAGAAAGGAAAGAGAAGACTATTGGATCTAGAGGATATTTTTGGAAGCAAGCAAAAACAGGGCCTCCAATAGTAAAAACAGAAATGTAAATATATAATCCACTTCTTTAACACAAAGAAGTCATGGTTGCTTTAATTTTAATCAGCTTTATTGAGAAAGCCTAGTTCTTGTACATGAGAAACTGAGGAAGTTTAGGGCAGAAGATTAGAAGGGAACTCTTTCAGACAGGGTTTGGGATAGGAGGGGAAAGTTCTTGCAAGGATTAGAATTGTAATAACTCTGAAATAGGCAGCAGACAGGAGGGGTTGAGAGCTGTGGACAAGATCATGGCATTGTATTGGCTTGGAGATTTCTTGGATATTAGAACGGGAAAGCAAGAGTTTGTACAAAAGAAGTGGGTTTGGGACAAGGGACAGATCACAGTAAATATTGTCTGGTCATCTTAAACTAAGACCCTTTTTTCACCACTGTCACTAACAGAAAGGCTGTTTGCACACTTCTTAAAGGCCAAAGGTACTCCCTAATTCCCTTTTTTATTTTACATATGCCCACAGGATCTCTGATATTTTAATAGGAGGACTCTTCATTTCTTAGACCAATGCCAAGAAGGTAGTACAGAAGTATTAGTGCCAGGGACTGCCCTTGGGTCACAACAGTCCCATGCACCACAACTGGCTGGGGTCAGAGTGGCTGGAAAGCTGCCCAGTGGAAAGGGGCCTAGAAGTTTATCCTTTGTACTTCACTACCTCTCAGAAGTAAAGCATTTACAAGCTGATTGGGACAAATAGTCACAGTAATGGGGTTCCCTCATTTATTCTAGGTTAAAAGTGCAATTGGAAGAAGTTTCACTTCACAGGGAGTAACTTGGTGTGTATCAAAGTCCTTGGATGCATTTGAATCAGGAAATGTTCTTAGTTGCTGCTACAAACTGGCAATGACTGAAGCTGCACTTTTATGCAGCCCAAATCCAGCTGTGTGTTCTGCTGCCAGACATTTAACCAAGTCCAAAAATTTGACAGTTCAATATTCTGTTCATAATTTCTTCTGAACCCCACTGCTAGTGTGATTGTTGTAAAATAATTGAGGGGGATGTGTTTGGTATTCTCAGATATTCACTGGTTGATGATTAGGGCTTTTATATAACACAGACTACAGAATAGATTCGGGTGGCCTTTCTCTGTTGGGAGGTCATGTAATCTTTCAGTTTAATGAAACCATTTGGGTATACTGAATAAGAGAAAATCAATTTCTGAGGTATTGATTAGAACAAAATTCAAAAGGTCAAGTATAATGCTTGATCTTGGAGTCTCTGGCTTAATATTCTGTTCAGATAGGTATTAAGTATTAGGCTTGGCTGCTCATCGTGGATCAGGATCATGAAATAGAGAACGAAATGCTGTTTTAGGCAAGGGTACCTGTCTCTCCACATTTAGGGCCACTGAGTGGGGAATGTTGAGGGCTGAAATGGTTTTAGTTTTAACAATCTTCAGCACTTGTGAACAGAATTTTAAATTATAACACAGATTCTATTTAGGTCTTTAATGTATAAATTATTAGCGGGAGTAGGGTCAGTGGACAGCATATAGAAAGGGTTAATCCCAGCCCTAGCATTTTATGATCTCACTGAAAAAAGATAACACAGGAAGAGTGACAGATATAATAGTTCTCTCCAGAGTTGCTCATAGACCAATTTTCTGTACAGCTTGATGGTTTGACATCATTGACCCATATTGACTTCATTGGGAAGTTTGGAGTAGTTGCTGCCATTATTTCATTGATGATTTGAAACTATTTCAACAGCCAGAAAGCATATACAGCAGTTCCAGTGCTGTTAGAATCATAATGCTTCCGTTTCATAGCATTTTATACACTGATGAATCGGGGTAATCTGGGAGATTTAACTGAAGGGTGGACCTTAACACAGGAGAAGTGTATTAGACAACAGACAAACAATTAGACAGGAGAAGAAGAAAGACTAACTGTACTTTGGATCTGTCTTGGTGTATTTACATCTTTGACTTAAACTATTGTCCACATTCTGTGTTGATAGGTTTTTGAGAGATTTCTTTGGATTCACTAAATATTTAGTAGTGTTGTTATTACTGCTTGTCTTTTCAGCCTTATAACTATTTATGGAATAAAATGAGCATTTCTTCATCCTCACTGTCTTACTTAGTGGTAGGATGTAAGGATGTTAACCTATTTCATGTTTTGAGTGTGGAATGTACATCTCTAGGTGTGCACATCACATAGATATCCTATCCTGCATCACATTTGTTTACTTCCCCACTACCTATGCTTAAGTGAAAAGACAGCTTGGGAGACAGAAAGATGTGGTGAATAGGCTCTATCGAGATAAATTGCCTGGCTGGAGTGTAACGTAGTCAGGCTGAAGATATTGGACACTGCATGGAATGAGTTAAACTTCAGTCCTGAATCTTTAAAATTCTGTTTATCCTGCAGCAAGAAAAGGTTTCTCTCTTTAAGAGAAGTTAGAATTGTTCAATGGAAATAAAACTTTTATGGCAAAAATTGTTCCCTGAGGAAGAATGGAATTATAGGAACATAGAGACTTACCTGTCAGTCTGGTCTCAGTGGGAATGACACCTTGTAGAAACAGCATTTGTTAATTTCTGAGTGTGTATTAAAGTGATATCTTTGGACACTGGAGGTGATGTAACTCTCAGGCCACAGCCAAATTGCCTTCTACAGTGGAAGGTATTTGAATTGAAATAATTAGAAAAGTTCTGTTAGGAACATGTTAGTCGCAAGCATTTGCTATTGCAGCTAAAGACAATTCATTCCTTAAGTCTATAGAAAGGTATTTACTTTAAAATCAGTTGGCAAATTGAATTTAACTATCACCTAATAAAGACAACATTAATAAAAATGAATGCGTATACAGAACAGTCTTAATTTATTATATAAGTTGTGTTAGCACTTTTAAATTGGATTGAATTTTAGAACATATACTGTTTGAATACTTACATCCCGGAGATTGCAAGCAGCTAAACATTATTGAAAAATATGACAGGCTGATAGCAATAAAAGAAATCAGTAATTTTATTGTTTTGTTTAGATTCCAAAAATCAGAGATGAGGAACACGATAACAATATTCATAGGTTTTTTTTTACTAAATTTTCATCTGCCTTGGTGTGACTCAGCAAATAACACCTATACAGTTTAATGCTGAAGTGAGGGTGCATTAGAAAACCCTCTGTATTGAAAGGTTTATTTTTCTTTCAAGGAAGATGGTATAAATCGTGTAAACTTACTGATGATAAAAAATACAGCTATAAATGCCATTAGTGCTAGCCAAATTTTTCAGTTTGGTTGACCTGAGTATAACTGACAGCAGTCACCTGTGGCATGTTTGTGGCTGCTGCTGAGGCACAATTTTTTAATCCTCAGCGTGCCTGTGATGCTGGACAAATACTTTTTCCCTGAAGGTATGCTGTCTTTTTAGGGTATTTAAAAAGCTGATTAGGGGAAGGAGGTATGCTGAGCTTCATGCTTCTTCCACTGTTGTAAAATCCCAACTCCTACAACTGGTAAATATCAATATAGGCAGAGAGCTATGTGGTTTGTGTTGAGCAGACTTCTCAGATCAATTAATAACGAGCATATGCAGATGTCTTTAGGTAGGCAGTAAAATAACTTTAATAATTAAATAATTTGTGATTTTTTCTGCTTTGATAAAAATGCATTTTGGTTTAATGGTTTGTCAAATTATCATTGTATAAATAACTAACCTGTATGATTTCTACTGAGAGCCAGAGAAATTAAATTTTGTATTTCGTATCTTCCGTATAAGTTAAGATGCTCTGACAAATTTGTGTCACTTCGGTGAACTGCATTCCTTAAATCTTCCCAGAGGCCTGGGGGCATTAATTGTGATCCTTCAGTTGGCCAACCCACAGCAACTCTCCAATGCTGATTCCCCACACAAGGCCAAATTTAATTTTTACTAGAAATAGTTGCATCTCTGCAGATTTAAAGTCTCTATTACTCTGTCATTTCCGTAGATGTTGCAACTGTATCCAACTCTATCATTGTGTAAACTTTGTTTTAAAGTAGCCATAGTTTTTGAATGCCTCATTCTCACCATAGGGGCTGGAAATTAAACCATAGGGGGAAACCCAAGATTTATGAGACATCTCTAGCAACCGAACTGCATTTTATAGAAATAAACTTGTAATTGCATTGTGCGCAAAGTATGAAAATATTAGCTTTGATGGGCAAATAAACCTGCAAATGTTACAACTCTGCTGAATTGTCATCCCAGTCAAAACTTGAAATGTAAGTTGCGGAAATGTTAGCAGTGGGTTGAGCTGAGATGCTGAATTTCAGAAATAGGCTGTAAGAACATAAAATCTTCTTTGTAAAGAGGCTTAGGTTTTTGCATTTAAAAAAATAATTACATTTAGCAATTATTTTATTTTAATTTTGTTTTCCAATCAGACAGAAATGTAAGACTCTGTATGCATGTCATGACTAAAATCGCTTTTATATAAACATACATGTTTTCAAGTGAAGCTGGATCCTCGCAATACCTGTTTTGAGAGGTAACAACAAAAGCAAAAGTATTTATGCCTCTAGATGCCCCCAGTAGGCATATGACACTACCTGAAAATTAGGGAGTGTTTTGTAGTGTCAGGTCAGCATCTGGGCTTGTGGATTTGTAAGCTGGATACCCTAGAGGGATGAAAGCACAAGCATGAGGGATCCGAACTCTGAGAGAGAAGAATTGAGAAGTGAATCTGTAAGGCAGGATGGATTGGGAGACAGAGTTGGGGGAATATAAGTATTACTTAGAGACCAAGTTTACTTGGCATTTGGAAAGGCAGGCACTTGGAGATGACTGCCCAGCACTCCGTCAGACAGCTGGATGTCTGTCCTTCCTGTGACTATAAATCTAATAGCTAAGGCTTATTATCATCACAGTTTATTTGATTAACTTGAATAGTATTGGATCAATCCCCCCTCCTCTTGTATTTTAGTCATCTAACAAGATCCATGACACTACAAACAAACAAAACCAACAAAAGGGAGTTTTAAGCTTGCAGTTTTTTAAGTCTAGTATTATTTTGACTTTCTAGAGGAGGACATGCTTTGATTTTGTTCTGGACTTGTAGGGAAGAAAATGGAACCCTACCAAGGACCATCAAAATTAAATAATCTATCTGTTGAAATAAGTTTTATTAGCAAATTGGGCAATGGCTCTGAAATAGCTGTAATCAAGCCAGGCACCATAGGCCTTTGCAATTGGTAACAAAGGGACTCTCACCTGTCACTCAAACACCATGTTGGGCAAAACTTATCCAATCAACCACAAGTTAACTATTTTGTTGCTTGGTTACTCTTTCCCATATATGGAAGTATTCTTAAAAAGATCTAGAGAGAGCCCAGAGAGAACCCTGGAAGTAATGGAAGTTAAATATGTATGTGTGTGTGTCATGCAAGATATATAGATGTAAAAGTAATATTAATAAAAGTCTTTAGCTAAGTCTTCGAGGCTGTGAGTAGCTGAAGATGAAAAACCCAAACACCACATCTATCAATATTAATGAAATACACAGAGGGATTGTTTTTCATGATTGGTGCAATGCAACTGGGATCTCAAATGAATGCTGCAGTGATGTGACTACTGCACAGAGAATGTGTCTTGGGGACAGAGTCCATGGTTCTCCTGTTTAACATCTAAAAGACAAACAAACAAAAAATACAGCCTGAGTGGTCTAGTGGAAAATAAAATCTAGTTCTTTAGAAATTGAGCGCAAAATCTTGGTTCTAAACCATGATTTATTGCTCCTCTCCCTCTATTGGGCCCTCACAGAACAGCAGTATTTCAGGGAGGCTGGAAGCCACACCATCCCTTAGTAATGGAAAGCTCTCTTTTGGAACAGCTGTACACTTGTGTTTCAGAGATGGGGGAACTCTTCCTCAGACTAAGAGTTAAATCAGAGATCTAGATAAATCCATTGTGAATCTGATCTCCCAAGCATACAGTTCCTCTCTGCATGGAGAATGCATTTGTAAGCAATGTTGAGTTAGGTAGGTGCACCACTCTGTGCTCTCACTTAGGAAGGAGACATCCGAGTTCCGTTTCCTTCTTAATGTTTTGTTGGTTTTTTTTGCCTTTTTGCCTTGAGACTGATGAACAGCCCTGTGAGCAGGGGCTGGGTGGTCTACCCTGAAGTCTACCAGTAGTGGACTCCTCCTCTGTCACCCTCCTTTACAGTGGGGGATGAAACTCTGCCCTGCCTGACCTATTCTGTAGTCTGTTAGTGAGACCTGAAAGCGAGAGGAGTGGGCTAAAACTATGCCAGACTGAGTTGTGTGATATCCTGAGAAAGGTGTCTAATCTCTGGAGTGAGGAAGGGAACTGGATGCACTCTTCGTTACTTTCTACTAGCTACCTCTTGCTCGCTGTTCTTTTTGTGTGTCTTTTTCTGAATTGCTCTCAGGGAACTAGCTGTCTCTCCTTATTAATTGATTATACAGGGAATGTAGAGTGCTATCTTCTACATGGCAGCTAGTTTTGTGCGTTGAAGTTACTTGGAGAAATTCATATGGGTACCTGGATCCAGCCTGAAATTTCCAGTACAGCAGGGAATACTGCTTTTAAGAATGAATTCAGTTGTGCCTTCACTCAGTAGAAATTCTTAGTTTAAACTTTTTAGCTGTTCTGAAATCTAGTTTGAAAATGCTGAAAATTGAAGGGGATTAACAAGATGTATACGGAATTCAAGACAAATATTTAGAAGGGGCTTCCACTGTTTGGTATATAGTGGACATCAATGTCAGCAGCAGGTAGCATGTTTTTTAGCAGACAATTTCTAGTAGTCTGCTTTTCTTTTAGATAATAGCATTGAGATGTGAAAGTCCAGGAGACACACATGTCATTGTCATGTCTTTTTGCTTCTCATTTTCAGTAGCATCTCTAACATCCCAGTTTTGAAGCCACAAGCTTGGGAATATTACTTTTATATATTTAAGGCTTTAAAGTTTGCTCACCAAACTTTTGCAAAACCTTTAGTTCATTATTATCTCAAATTCATGTACAGAGAAAAGAGTGACGTGCTTTCCCAAGAGAGTTTCTTTTAATTTAGTGAAAAAATAAAACATTATGGCAAAAGGTTTTACAGGGTAACATACAACCAAGGCAGAACCATTCCACAGAGGCCCCCCAACACAAGGGGAAGGGAAAGAAAAGAAGCATCTTTGAAATAGCTACAATACATAGAAAATATTGGCAGTGAAGCTGTGGTCATGGATGATTCCTTTTTGCCTCATGCTGGGGATGCCATCAAATGGGGCAAAAGAAAATTATCCAACACCAATTTTGTATGAATAAACCAGATACTTCTTTATTCAGCACTGGGAATGTGTGGGGATCACTCTACCAAACACGTTCCCAGGAAAACAAAATTAATACAGTTTATATACCTTACAGTTACATAGCTTCATTGTTCAATTTAATCTTTATGCTGATGGGTCTTGATACTCATATATCTCTATTTTAAAACAATCTTTTGGCAGTTCTGCTGATCAATTGATCAGAATCCTTGGTAACCAGACCAAGATGGGATGGGTAATGAGAGTTTCCAAGCAGCACATCAAACATAGGTATTTCCTGTAACTTCTTGGTGAGGTATCTGTGGTTGCATACATGGAACACAGCATTCCAAACAATCCTACATTCTGTATTTCACAAACAGCATTCTTCAATAATCTTGTGTTCTATTCTATAACTTTTAGTCAGAGCAATGATTCTTCCTTTAATTCCTTTAATTCTTCCTTTAATTCTCATGATTTCACTTATGATTATATATGAAATATTTTGTTACAGGGGAAGTAAAGGAGTCAAAATGATGAGATAGAATTCAGGCAACTTAGTAGTCCTCAACTCTCAATCATTGGCTTTATCCCTGATGGGGAATTACCTAATGGGTAATGCCAATGACTGTCCCTGGTGTGACCTGGAGGGGTGAAAAGAAGAAGAGAGCACCAAATTAGCAATTCTTAGAGCATGGGAGTTGGCCAAACGCTTTAGCACAAATGAATTATCTGGCTAAAGCAGCATTTGTTGGTGAATTTTTCATGAGCAGACATTCCTCTTCACTTCTATATTATTCACAAATGTTGACATAGTTTGTGAACAAATGTTAGCCCTTGGGCATAAACTGTTTGCTTGAATTATTTGCAATTTATTGTCCATGGTGTGCAGTTGCTCACATAGGTCACAGAGGATTGTTTCTACTTTTAAGTTCAGTGACTGAAGAGTAATCAATTATGCGTAAGTAGCAGCAAGACACATTTTCATTTGCTGCAGCTGTGTATTTGTACTAAGAGGTGGATGCCACCTCTGGCTCACCAAGTCCCAAGGTCAGGAAGTTGTGCTGCTGAGGACTAGATAAAGTTAAAATGGAATAAGAATTACAGAGGAAAGACCAGCTGCTGCTTCTTAGACGACAAAAAAGAGACTCCAGCTGGCGCTGACATAAGGTCATGTTGCCTCACAAAGTTCCCCAAGCCCTGATAAGCACCTGTTATTGGCAGAAGGTACTGAAGAAAGGAGCGATGTGAAGGCATCATGGCCTTTTCTTGCAAACATCCTGCAGGAAGGGGACATGGTGACCCTTTTGACCTGTGCCATTTGTCCATCAAAAAAGAATAGATGCCATGTAACATTAACCAAATTTATTACTTAAGACTAAAATCAGTCAAACTCTATTTAAACTCTAAAGAAATGTCGTAACAGTAAGCTGAAAACGTGGGGACTTCGGGGAGACTATTTCCACTGACACTGCTGCGGCAGTTGACGGGCTGAACCTCCCTTCCCCCCTGCTCTAGGCACGCCTGTTGGATAAGATGTGTGCGTTACATGCTGCTTTTAGGACTGTGTTTGGTATGTAAGTATTTTAGCATATTGCTTTGTATTAGAGCTTGTGTTTCTGCTTGCTTTGTAGTATTGGTAGATACTACCAATAAATGTATTTTTGCATACAGACACTATCACCAATGACTTATGAACGTTATTAACCTGTCACAATTTGTATTAATAAAGAGTGTTATTCTGTATACTGTTAGAATTATTCCTGATAAGGTGCTGACAGTTGTTCGCAGTGAATAACATTTTGGGAAGGGTCACTGAGGGATCTCCCTCCTCTGTTGGCTCAGGTCACCCCATGAAAGGGCAATTGAATGCACCCTCTGATCTTGTGAATCTGTTCGGTGAATGTCCCCCAAATACGTGATGCTGACAGACTCACTGGGCATTAAATGGTTTTGATTTCCTGATCGACAAATAAATTAATATGGGTAAAGAAAATCTCCCTTCTTGCAGGGTTGGGCAAAACCCTGCCTTTCACATGACAGCTGCACAATGCCAAGAGGTGGGAGCACATAATTTAGAAATTATCTGTGTGTATTTTTTCTGTCCTATATACTTTTCTTAACCCTTCCTGACTGATCACTGTCAGAGAGAGGATACTGAGCAGTGGGGACCTGTGGCCTGATCTCTGACCATGTGCTCTTATATTTGTATGAAATCCCAAATGCTCGTGTGTGGATCTTTTTTTGATGTGGTTGGGTTTAACATAGCCCTAAATTAACTGGGACTGATCTTTTGGGGGTTGCCTGAAAAAGCATTGCCCATAAGCACAAACATCATACATGAGATCATTTCTACAGGTTGCTTTTTTGTTAAGTAGATCATTCTGCTGAGCTATGGGAAAAATCATTTTTTGCCCACTTTGCTATTGTAAACTAAGTGAATGGTTTTTATTGGATCTGTACTGTAGCAGAGAGAAAGTAATGAAAATTCAGTGACTTTGAAGTTTGGGAAATATAGGATAATAAGAATATTTTGTATTTTTTAATGATTTTCAGTATAGTTTGGAGTAGCTGCATAGAAAGAAGAAACTTAGGAACAACAACCTACTAAAGATTTGACATTTGTTAAATTGAATCTTTCTTTTCATGTTTATTGTTTTATAGCATTCCTTCCTTTTTTTAAGGACTTTCTCACACCAGTCTATTTATGCAATCCCTTATTAATGCAGTATATGTCCTATATAGAAATGGTAAACTTCTCTGCATTACATTAGATTTTCTATTGTTGTTTAGAATTGATAGGGAAAGGGGTGTGGAATATAGTAAAAATACAATGTCATTTTAATGGAACATTAAATTTGCTTATTTATATATATTATAAGTAATTGGTATTTTTATATGCCACTCTAAATGTTTTGTAGTGTATTCTTGTATGCAATACCATTAACATAACTCTAGCTACTTCTATTGAGCACTGTAAAGCCATATTTTACTCTTTATTCATCAGTAAGAAAAAACTGAATTTTTCCCCGGCTTGAAATTTTGTTAGAACTTCAAATGAAAATTATGTGTATATAGATTAGAGTGAATGCTACAGCAATACTGTACACATGCTTTGGTTATGAAGAATCTATATGCAAAAATAAAACCAAAGAAAGCCTTTTAAAGACAAGGAGATAAGTAAATAATTGGAGTAGGAACTGACATGAGCTCATCAAATCTGCCTAAATTAAACCTGTCCCATTGGTTTCCAGTGCTGGTTTCACTTGCTGGTGGGAGATGGTCAGACTGGTATGAGGATTCTCTTATTTGCTTGTGTGCAAGGCTTTACTGCATCAACCCCCTCTGCTATGCTACTGCTTATTTGATTGGACTTCTTCATACTTAAAATTGGAAACTTTAATGCGCTTTCCTGGCTTGAGGCTTTTAAAAAGTAATTGCTGTTTAGTTCAGTTTGTTAGGAAAATGAGGCTTAAGTGATTACTTTGTGACTATGGGTCCCTCATGATAATTTTTGAATTTTTGGCTGATTTCAGCGAAATCTGTCTATGTGTTGAAATCACTATGGTAATGATTTTTTCTTTTTTTAAAAAAAGGTTTTGAATTTCACATTGTGTAAAGTTGTCTCCTGCAGACTTATTCATATCTTACTCCGTAATGTGTTGAACATATGCTATGGTAAGGAAAAAAAGACCCTGACAATAATGTGAGAAACGTTCTTGTAATTCTCAATATACTAATGGGTGTTCATGGAGGATTAGTAGATGAGGGTAGAGGACATTCTAGAAAGTTCACAAAATACATTCATTCTTCAAAGTATTCAGCATTGCTATTGTTCTGATGGATGGATTTGTCTTCAGTAAACAAGAAGTCTTTGTACATTGACTGTAGCAATGTCATTATGTTCTTAGAACACCAGTCAGCTGGGTTATAAACTCAGAGGTAAGAATATTGATTTGAGAGCACGCTTCACACAGAGGAGCATGCTGCTTTCTTTCTCTCACATAATATAAACCTTTTCATATTACTTAAAATAGAGTAAGCAGCAGACACCCTCTGCCTCCCTCTCAGCAACATGTAAGTATTGTTGGGAGGCTTGGCCATATTCCTTCCGCCACTGGGTGAGTGCTGCAGGGCAGAGGTTTTTACTTGAAAGGGAGGGGGAGTGTTTTCAGGGTACTCTTTGAAGTAGTACTTGACTTTAATGGCTTTTATGGATACAGGACTTCTAAAACCTGATATCCTACCTGATTCTCATCTCTGATGGCACTATAAAGGTATCTGAGACCCTTTACAGTATGCAAAAATGACAGTGATACATCTAGAATGACTTTGAACAGGCAGAGTTTGTCAGATGCCTTCAAGAAGCATTTTGGGTGACTGGAGACTGCTGCTAGGTTCTCCCTGAAGTCATCCAACAGGATCAGTTTCTTCACAGAGCATATGAAGGGGATGCTGTGATTGCATACCTTCCGTAATGAGGGATGAGGGCAGGACGGTAAACCTGGATTGTCCTTTTTCAGATGTGACAATCTTAAGGCAGCAGAATGGTGCTGAACTATGTGCTCTGAAATCTTTTGCAGTCCCTGAGATGAAGGGATCCATGTTCATGTCTGGAGGGAAAACCCTACATCAAAGACCTCTGGCTCTTAAACAATATACAAAGACTGGAATTCAGGGACAAAGAAAGTTTGGGGGAGAAATGCAAACAGAGCATAGTGATTTCATGGCAGATACAATGAAGGTAGGAAAAGAGAGGCCATGCTAAATGTAGTCAGGCATTGATTCCCTTTGGGGAACAACAGAATAGGCAACGCTGGGACTGTGTGCCAGTTACATTCATTGGCTGTTGTTTTGAGATAGCATTTCTCTGTAATGTGCCACTTCCTTTTATTCCTATGAGTAGTGAAATGGTAGCTACTTTATTTGAAATCCATCAATGTAAAATATATTGCAAATAAAGGCTGCACATGCTATCATATTACACTTTTCCCCGCTTTTATAGTCTCTGCATAAATATGTACACTCTCCTTCAGATTGTTCAGTTGAGAGACTGTACATGAGTGACTTGTGGCATACCAGGCTCTTGCTCTGAATAATAAGCAAAATTAACTTAATTGTGTTGAAAACCATGTTTTTTATGCTGGTTTAGTATGAACTAGCTCAGGCCTTAAGGGAAATGTAGTATTGTATCTTGTTGGATACAAACAGCCATGTGTGTGCTGGTGATTATTTAGTGCAGTTTCTGCCACTCCCTGAGCACTGAGCTATCTTTCTTTAGGCACCCTCAGTTTAGTTCTGAGGAAATGCCCTTTCACCCACCTGTATCCTCGCAGCTGTTGCTGGGGATGCAAGTGGATGTGTTCTTTGTGATGTGAGGAGGTCCTAGGATGCTCAGGGCCACCTTCTCTCTCAAGACTTCATATATGAAACAGCTGACAAGCCAAACGTAGGACAGGCAAAGAAAAGTTTTAAACCAGGAATTTAATATTTAAAAATCAGAATATAAAATCAGGCTGATTCTGAGGAGTAGGGTAAATAATTTCACGTAATTTTAACGTATTTTTTTAATCCCATGTTTTCAATTGTAATTAAACTCCAAGCTCTTTATCATATTTGTCTGGAAAAAAAAGTACAAAAGGAGGAGTGAAAAGCAAGGAGATGAAAATATCTACACATTTGCAGACACAGAGACAGTTTCTCTCATTGGATTGATAAACTCTAATCATCTAGGCCAGTTGTTGTACACTAAGCTACACTAATCAAGGTAATGTCTATAAAAATACTGTAAGATACATTGTGGAGAATTTAGCTATAAAATAAAGAGAGAATGAGCATTAAATTATGTCTTTAAATTAAATTATACCAAACCTCTCCCAGATTTTTGCAGTAAAACAGCAATAATATTTTTAAAGTGCACACATCTAATTGATATCTGTATATTGCTAAAATATCTAGTTTAGACTTGGTTCAGTGTATAACATGGGCTTTTCTTTGGCTAAAAAAATGCTTGTGTCTCTAAACTAATGGCAGGCAGTAATTGACATTTATAGCGAATGTATTTATGATAGAAAATAAAATTAGAATTAGCTTTGTGAGCCCTATAGGAAGCATCAACCTCTGTCCTGTTTACTCTTTTTTTTTTTTTTCTTTTTATTTGCTGTTTTCCCTTATCTGATATTTGCTCTCTGTTGCCATATTCTTTTTTTTTGGCTGGTGCTACAGACTTTACCTGTAGTTTAGTTATATTAAATTATCTCTAGGTTTCACAATATGCTGTATTTGTCAATGAATATATAGCTGTGAGGGAAGTCTTATTTGTAAATCTGAGAAAGGTCTTTTGTGCAGAAATCTGTCTTGGGAACCAGTGTTAAAAAAAACATCTGTCCCGGTGTTTTCTGAAGCTCTACCACCTTCCTGACCTCTCACACAGGTGCTTGGTGGGCTGTTCCTCTCACTGTTTTTCCTGTTTCCTCTCCTTTCTGGTGTTTTTGCCCTTTATGGAATCCATTTCCCAAGGTGCCTGAGGGGCTCAGTTGTGACCAGCTGCAGGGCCCAGTCCCAGCCAATCCTTATAGCCCTCAGCCCTGGGCACGAGCCCTCTGCACTGGGAAATGCCATTCCTGGCTGTAACGTGTCTCCTCCTGAAGTGCATTTCAGACAAAAAGTTTTGATTTGATATTGCAATTTCAATCTTCTGAAAAACTCCAACTTCAAGTTTTTATTCTTGCTCTAAAAAGGGACTATAGGTAAGATAATGTTGACTAAGACAGTGGAAACGTGGGCATTTTGTTGCAGTGTTTCTGACTGGAATAGGAAGATTTTACCTCTTGAAATGAAAATAGCATATTTCAGTCTGTGTGTGTGAGCTGCTGAGGTGAATGGTGTGGAAGGAGAGAGGATCTGTGAATTGCCAGCTTGCCCTCATGCACTGTACAGGTTTTCTTGTGGTGAGGGACATGCTTAGGGCTTCTCAGGGACCCCAGCTATAGTTCTAGTTATGGAAAGAAAAGGAAATGTGAGGCTTTTTTGTGTGCTAACTTCAACCAAAACTCTCCATAGATTTTAGTACAATGACATCTTCCTGTTTTGCTTGAACTGCTGAAAGATAATATGTTGCTGTGATTTTTATACAGGGAAAATCTGTATTTTTTTAGTAACATTTCTCTTAAGATTGCCCTTTTTGTTTGAAAATCATTCAAGCAGAAGTGCCGGTTTTCATTTCATTTTTGGTTTATATGTTTTTTGTACTTTTTGAAATGAAAAAAATCACAGGAAGAAATGTAGTTAAATTAAATGTATAATTTCACAAAATATGTATTTTTTTTTTTTAAAATAGAGGTTTTAGTTTCAAAATGGTTAAAACCTTTCTTGTGAAAAACATTCGAGTTCAGTTCTACTTCCATTTAAACAGGTGGCAGTGTTCCTGCTGCCTTCAGTGAGGCCAGCATTATCAGGTTTTTGAGATAATTTTTTGTATATTCTATAATTTTTCATCTAGATTTTCTGATAGCAAATGTCAGGTCTTTTAATTTGGTGCCTAAGGAAGTAGTAAAAATTTTGCCTAACTCAGGAGACTTGCCTTTTATGTTTCTTTGCAACCTCTCTCGCCATCCCCCCCGCCCCCCCAAAAATACCCAGGCCTTTTATTTACAATTAGACAGTGAAAGAAACTTTTATAATGATATCATCAAACTCATCTAAAAATAAAGGGGCCTGTGTTTTTTGGACACTGAGAGTGGAACTCATGTTGCTTAAATTTCAGTACCTCCAGTGTAGTGATTTACACTCAATCCAGCTGATGATGTTCCCATCCCGGTGCCGGGGGGCCAAGTCAGGACAGTCAGTGGAGTCCGCATTCTGACCAAATATAAATGCCAAATTTAGGCTGAGTTTAGAATCATAGAATATCCTGAGTTTGGAAGGAACTTTCTTGTATGATTTGATTGTATTTCCTCTGGCACAGTAAGAGTTCAAAGCAACTCATTCAGGTGTAGATATAAATACTATAGATACCTAAAGTTAGATAATTTGAACTGAGTGAGAAGGATGATTTTGTTGTATTTCGAAGTCATATGTGAAAACGTGTGACTTCTGTCATTGTTGTGTTCCCAAGCATTGACAAATCCATAGACTCATTAAAAACAGATGACTTGAAATTTAAAGTAGCAAACATTTGATACAGTAGAGTCTTTCACATATTGACTAATAATAACTAGAAAATAGATCAGTACTTTAAATCTGTTAATTTACACTGTTAAAGATCAATGAGCTTCCTCAAAATATAAAAAGTTGGAATAGAATTTGGAGAATAACTAACCTTTAAGATCAGAAGCATAAATTTCTATACATATGTTTCTTTCCTCCATCTCATCAGCTGCCAAACACCGGATTGTCAACATAATGCAAATATGAAATTCTGAGATCTCATTAACTAGTTGGGAAGTAGGTGTGAGTTGTTTGAGACTATCCTAAACAAGATGGATTGCTTTAGAAAGATGAATTTGCAGTTCTGAATGTGATGCTGGATGTCCATCCAGCATATATTCCATTTCTATTTTAAATTCTAGGCAGCTTTTAAGCCGTTCAAAGGGAATTGATATTTCCAAGATCTGTGACTGTATCAGTCAGCTAAGCCCATTTGAGTGTAAATCTCAAACACTACACAAATAATTTTAAAGTAAAAAGAAAACAAATAAATTTAAGTTTTGTGGTGGTCAAGTGAAAAATTGGGAAAGCTTGTGTTTTTTCCTTCATCTAAATTGAAATGTCTGTGGAGGAAAGTGAATACCAGGTTAGAAACAGAACACATAAAAGAAATAAATAACCACCATGCAGCACTATAAGATTGGTGGCCTAAAGGCTGAGAAAATTAAAGGGAATTTGACTGTAATAAAGGTACTGTATCATAGTGAAGTGTAATGCAATTGTAATGTTAAGTCCATTTTGTAGGAACAATAAAAAAGACCTTAAAAAGAATTTTAAAAAGCCCCAACCCTATCCTATGTGATATTGCAAGTAAACCATACAAATATTTCTCATTCTTAATAATTACTTACCTTAAGCAAATCTACTTGACACACACATCAATAAATTCCCTCAAGGCTTATATTTCCTGGCAATCTGAATGGTTTGACAATGCTTGTTTTTAGATTTTATTTGCATAGCTACTGCTTTTGAAGTAATTGATCCTGAGAATCTTTTCATTTTCCATGCTGAAGCCAGTCAAACTCTTGTCCAGAGATATTTCTCTGCATGTAGCAAATAATTGTGTTCCTGTAATGGTGATAAACAGTATTTCATGTGCATGTCTCATGAAAAGAATGCAGCAGCAAAGTATGAATAGCTTTGAGATTGTGCCTTTCCCATTATATGAGATTCTGCATTATAGGATTATACTGATGAGTTATTAATAAAAGCTTGGATGGTCGTAAACATTTCACATCTGCAAAGTACACTTTGCAAATACTAACAGCCTTTTAGTCCAGAATATTTATGATGACTAAATGCAGTAAAAGTTGGTTTGTTATGTCTGTGATTGTATTCCTGTGTGGCTAAACTACTCTGTGGAATAGCGAAGCTGGAGAGGCATGTAGGAGGAAAGGCATCCCTGTGGTCAGGCCTTAAAGCAACTGTGGCTGTTTCTTCTACAGTCTTGATATTCGGCTTCTTCTGAAATGGAATGTCTTCATGGAAAATGAAGATATGACAGTCTCATGGCTCCATTTCATGATCTCCGTGCCCCTTGTGACTGCTGATGTTTAGTAGGCCACAATGCACTGAAGTTGCAAACCCCAGATTTGGTCTCATCATAATGGATTTGCACTTTTTTTCAGCCAGGTGACCTGTAGCAGGAGAGGAGGTGTCATTGTACTGAAATATCCCACCTCATGAACTTAGTTCAATTAGAGAAGGTATGGACTTGACAATACAGTTAACAGCTTTCTTATAGTTGTAGCTTGAATCCTCAGGTTGTAAGTGACCAAAAAACGCCTACTCTGTTAAGGCTCAACATTGGTCCATGTGCAGCAATGATCATAGTCTGGATTTTCTAAAGCATTGATTCATAATCTGTCAAAATCTGGATGGATTAGCTGTTATAGTAGCTAATAGATGTGCACAGTCCTGGACTGCTGGTTCAGTCCTGGGTTAGATGTTTCTGGCTCTTTCATCCTGTTGTCATTTGATTTGGTATGATTTTATACTTAAAACATCCTGCATTAACACTTATCACTCACGCTTCACTACTCTCTTTCTGTTCTTCAGACAGCTTCTGTGTTGATGGTATAGTTCAGGGGTACCATTGATTCATATACCCTCTAAGAGCTGAAGAGCTTTAAAGCTTCATTGTTCTCTTTTTCCCAACAGACTAATGGGAGACCTCTGTACACTATCCTCCTGTTGTCTTCAAGTGCTGTGGACATCGATGCTGCCTGTTCTCTGTGTCATGGAGGCTGGTGATGGGACAGTCTTCTGGGTATAGGCCACTGGGGAATTACCCTCTCATGGCTAATGAACCTCCTCTCTGCTTTTCCACTATGTAGGGAAAGCTTGCAAGGACAGGAGACAGTTTATCCTTTGCTGTGCTCTGGGAAGCATGTGCATCCTTTCCCTTTTTGGAAATATGCTCACATTTTCATAGTGGAGATTCACCAGTGCACTGTAGACACACTGGAATGACAGCACCTGAGAATGTGAGTCATGAGGAAAAGAGCTTCTGGGGTTAAGTTCTATGTCCCTAGAAATTAGGAGGCAAAGTTTAATACTTCAGAACATGCAATTGTGTTTGGTCTGCTGAAAAAAGAATATATCAAATGCAGTGAGAAGGGCAGTACTTAATTTTATTTACTGGCATCCTTGTTTACTATCTTAACTCCAGAGGGAAGGACTGTGTGGACATGTAACATGAATTCATTTCCTTCTGAGAGTTATTTCCTAATGTGAGAGAAGAAGAAATCATAGCATATCTTGCTATGCTCTGACCTGCCTTTTGAGGATAGCTAAACGAAGAACTGTTCATCCAAAACACTCTGAACTGTTACTTTAGAGAACTTAAATAAGATTTACCCATCCCTAAATCCATGGAACAAAACAATAAAATAAAGTGCTTTTCAGTACTGCTTGTTAATGATGACCAAGATAAACAGAGATGTCACGGCCCGTAAGGGCATGTCATTGTACACTGAAACCACTTGCAGAGACTCATTTTTCTTGAAAGTGATACATTTAAACTTTTGCTATAATATTTAGTTTGTGTCTTTGTAATGTACAGCGGTACTCTGGCCAACTCAGGTTATTTCTGTAGCCCCAACTCCATAACATTTGCAGAATATGTTTCTAGAATTAGTAGGGATTAGCTGTGAATCCTTGTTAGGATGAGAAATGAAAAAATTATTTCATTCTTCTAATACTGCACAGAGTAAGGTACAGGTTAAGCAGAATAAATGGATTCTAATTGTTCTAATTTGCATGACCTGCAAATTATTTTATTTTTCAATAGCAAGTTCATTCCATAGTTATCCTGCTCTTACCTTCCACTTACCTGATATCCATAAGCCGTAAAAAGAGATCTCTACAACTCTGGTTTTGTTTTGTGTGTTGTTTTGTTGTTTGTTTGTGTTTTGTTTATTTTGTTTGTTTGTTTTTGTTTTGTTTGTTGGGGGTTATTGTTTGTTGGATTTTTTCCTAATCCCCTGGAACTTTTTATTGCTGCCAGAAAATATGATAGGTTTGTACCGATTATTGTCCTAGATGGATTTGTTGACTGAAAAAAACCCAAGGAGGTTGAGATTTCCTTCTTAACATTGTCAAGCTCATGGAAGGTAATTTTTCATTATTACGCAAGTTAGACTGGTAAAAGTAGAAGTTGGACTCTTCTGATGTTATGTATGGGGGAAAATGATTAGAAGATTGACATGACTTTGTCAGCACAAAAGCAGGGAGATACAAAGGTGAAATGATTCAGTGATTTGGTAAACAGAGTCTGTCTATCCTGCTTCCCATGTCGGCTGTGTCAGTGTAAGATTGTTAGCTGGATATTGGCATATTTTTATTCATTCGCTCTATTTCATTCGCTCCACAGCACTAAGTTACAGTAACAACTGGTGTAGATACTGAGTTTGTATTGTGAAATCCTGACTTGCACTGGGAGTCTTGTCTCAGAAACAAATATTATCCCATTGTCTGTGCTGTTGGTTACCCCATATATGTGTTCAGTTGTGTTTTCAGGTGTGACCCTTTTTTTTTTTTTTGTTTGCTATTGGCCTGAAGGTGGCAATGGCCACATAACATCACCATTCTGTGCCTCATTTTTATTGTAGGAAGATAAGAGAACAGTGCTTGCTTTCCTCAAACAACATTTTGAGAAAAGCTTAATGGAAGAGTTAACTATTCCTGCTGTATTTTGTTTTACAGTTCTGCAGTGGTTCTCATTGCAATGTGAATGATTCCTTACATTAAACTGATTGTATTGACACAAATAGTGAAGTATAAATACTGCTGAGTCGATGTGTTTCCCCCAAGTCACAAAAGACCTTTTGGTTATAGATCTGATTCTTTTGAAGGAAGAGTAAAATAAATCAGCAAAGTAGTGGCTTGGTGGCTGAGCTCAGAGCATCTCTCAGCAGTGTTTGTATGTATTTTGTAGACTCTGGGCTGGCAGCTTTCTTTAAGAAGTTCAGGGACCTGCTCATGCACTCATTTTAAGTGTTTAAAGTTATCTCATTTCTGTGCTTAAAAGCATCAGAAGTTGTAGTTAGGAAAAAGCTACCACTGGTCTCATGCTGCTGAGCACTTGGTTAGGGTGATTATTTGCTTTGGAGAAGCGGGAGCCAGGCAGATAATAAGATTTTATTATTTTCTGTGTTTTCAGAGGTTTTAACAAGTGAGTTTTAACAGCAGTATTGGAATTGTATATGTGTCTCCCTTCTGTATTTCTGAGGTGGTGTGCTGTACAACTGAGCTTACTCTTCTGATTATAAACTTCACAGCTACAGTGGTCTGCCTTTATGTTAGACTAAGCTGCTTTAAATTTTCAATTTTGTTGCTTATTACAGTTGGGGAACTTGTGTAGCAGGTGGTATCTGTATATTTTGCTGTCTCTGAACAAACATATGTTGTGTGGATTTGTGTCTCTCTCAAAGACATAAATTATAATAAATTATAATATTACTCTTTGAGTAATAACATGTCACATACATCCTTAAATTGTTTTCTCATTGTAAAGAATAACCAGGTCAAAATCAGGCAGTTCTTATAATTGCCTCTGAATCTTGAAGTACCCAGGCATTTTGCTTTTTTGCCTTTCAAAATATTTTACTTTTAAAGTAATGTTAAAAAATAGTTTATAACAGAAATACACTTGAAAAAGCATTGATATCTTTAAAATGGGAATAGCTTTTGCTTTAGAAAATAAAAGGAATTCACATAGAAATTCACTTATGAATTTGCTTTCTGTGGATTTTAGTTGATTGGGGTTGTCTTTTTCCCAGTAAACTAGTGTATTTATTTTAACACTAAATACCTATTAAGGAGAGCATTTTATAGGAGAGATACCATTTAATATACACACATGTTCACCTATAGGGAAAGTAAGAAGCATCCAAGTCAAACACTATAATGACATTCATTGTTGTTCAGTAGTGCCTTACATGTATGCGCTTAACTTGGCCAATCTTGCCTCATTTCTTTGGGTTTTTTTAGTTCTTTTTGACTATCTGTCCATTGAAGTCCATGTAAATGGATCTTGTTGTGTTTTTTTCATGCTCTTAAAACATATTCTGATTTTAAAAGCCTATTTTTATCATGTGTCAGAGAAAAAAGGTGGAATTATTCATATGATAAAACTCTCTACTGAATGAAGTTCATAATTAGTGCTATAGTGAAAAACAGTTCCTGTCTGGCTAAGTTCTTGTTTCAAATTGTCTGGGTAGATTTATGTTTTAGTTAGACACCCAGAGGACTGTTTATCAAAAATTTCTTAAGTCATTCAAGCTTAGATTTCATTGTATTCTGAAGTTTTAGCTAAGGAGCACTATCATATAGCATCTTTCTTTTGGCGTTGTTATCAACCTGTTTTAATTCTCATTTGAAACTTCAAGTTAAATCACAGTATATAAATTAATGAAGCAAATGCAGAAGTGGGAGTAGTAAATCCTAAATGAGTTGACATCAGATGAGGGGATATATACCAGGCAGGAGTAAGAAGGACCAGTTAGATTTTGTACATGAAATGTAGCTATAATAAGTCTCACAGTTTTTGCCCTTATCTGGTCATGTTGCCCATGTCAGAATTGGAGTCCTCTTTGTGTGTGTTCATATTTTTTTTTCTTAACCAAATGTTTAATGAACAGAAATGAGCAACAGTGCCCATGTTATAAAACTTTTAAATCAGACACCGATTGATGGATTCAACAAACAAACAAAATGAAAAAAGCCTATGAACAGAACTTTAATTACTCCTTCATGAGGAACTTTCATTAGCTTCCTATAACATACTTTTTTTTTCATGAACTGTGCAAATTTCTCAGGTCTTTATTGTAGAAGCACTAGAATTTGAGAGCACTCCTGAGAACACTCATTTAAAAAGAAAAAAAGGAAATGGAAGAGAACACAGCCAATTTCAGCTGTAGCATGTACGGTAAGCCACTATTTTTCACAACTACTGCAAAAGTAAAATCCCAAAGTGGACAGCACTTCAGAGTAAGGTATAGATACAATATTGTCTGTTGTCTGAAATTACATTTGTTTCCTTCTTTTAGTTTAAGCTAAGGGAGAAGAATTCAGAGATATCAGGATCCAGATGGTTTTCTGTACTATTCCATCTTCTACTGAGAAGCCATGAATGAATTCATGTTCACTTGTAAAGAGGTTTCTTGTATGAATATAGAATATCATAATTACATATATCGGGTGGAGAAAAGCATGCTTAGGCAGAAGGCTGCGGCATAACTCAGACCTCAGTGTATATCACAAATTCCTTCCTTCCTTCCTTATACCTTTTTTCCTGTGTGGAGTACAAGAACTGGCTAGTGTATATCCAGAATTGCAGTGTGCATCTCTTGGACTGTAGGCTACTTTGTTGCTTGCCCATCTCCCTGTTATTTCATAATTGTAAATAAGAAGACGCCTCTCAGTTATTCCAGAATGCCACACTAAACTTAGTTAAAAATGTTAGTTTTTAAAAGCTACTTTGTAGTATATAGATTTAACAGCTTTTCAGAAGTAGCCAAAGTAAAAACATCTGAAGTGCTAGTGCTTGATATGGAACAGAACAATTACAGTAAACGAGAGAAAGAAACTAAAAAGTCAGTTACAAGGGAACTCTTTCAAAATTATTTGGAGAAGGTTTGAATATACCAAATTAGAGGCCCAGAGCAAATACATAGTACCTTATCAGAGAAGACTTTGAAATGGCCTTGGAACATTAAAATATCTGAACAATAATGTGAATGTGAATACAAAATAATAAAGTTAAATCACAATGACTTTAAAGTAATAGCATGCAAAAGGACTTGCAAGAATTGCATGAAGAGGACCGTTTTTCAAAAGGTCTGCTCCAGCAAGTCTTAAGAAAGTGTAATATGACAGAAATATTTTTAAGAGTGCTTAGTGAGTGCAAATTCATTCTTGTTCATTAGGAAAGTAGTTGATAGGATTCTTACTCCTGCCATTACAGTGGGCATCAGAGGTCATCCTCGTAAACACAGGTAAAGAAATCACAGAAAAACTGACACGAAGAATAGCAATAAATCTTCAAAAACCTGTATTCTTCATTCTACTAAGGAATTGGTGATTGCCAAACTACTGGCTGTGGTGTGTAACTATGCTAAAAAGTGCCTCCGTACTAGAGCACTGCTACTGCTGTCTGGTTCTACATCTGTCATATAAACTTCTTGTGCCACACCATCCAGGCAGTAGAGATGCTGATCTGAAGAATTTTAGTGACCATCTTGTTTACTGTTAAACAAGGATGTAAGGCACTAAACAGGCAATCTCAGTCTGCCGCATAGTGTTTTATATAACTAGACAGTTGAACTTTTTTTCATGTGATGTCGTTTTGAATCCTATTTGCTCTTTTGCCCTCAGAGACTCCTGGATTATCACAATGTTGAGACCAAATCTCTTAATGCATTTATATTTGTACCACAACCTCATCTGCTGTCACAGAAAACTATTGTGATTGTGTGGGCTATTTTTATGATTGTCACATTTTCTTCCTGTGTTCAACAACTTGACCTAGTGAGTTTTGGTAGTCTGTCTGCTCAGTCCAATATCACCCAGTCAAGTTTTTAAGAATATAAAAGTGCTTGCTAAATACGACTTGAATATGTAAATGTTCTTTTCTACCACTTAACAGAAAAACACTTGTAATGTAACCCGCGAAACCATTTTAATGTACAGTTATAAAGAAATACTGAACTATTGTGGTGGTGTGCACCTGCAGTTTATTATATTTGTTGTGTCGTTACTGTACAGTTCTGTAACCCATTGTTTATCTCTAAATAGACTGCTCAGTCATCCCCCTTTTCCTTCCCATACAATTGTACACTCCTGTTCTGTATCCTCCTCCTAATTATCCTTAACCCTTCCCCTAGTCCAAAGTTATTCCATCCCAAAACCATACTTGTATCCTGACTCCGCCTCNACTATGATGCTGAAGCATAAGTATTTCAAATTTAACCTAGTACTTAGTGTACAGTCTTATTCATGTTATTATAGCATTTTATAGCATATATTATAGTCAGTAAAGAACTGCTTTTTGAAGATGTTGCAAGTTGAAGATGTTTTTTTGCATAGTCTTGACTGTTTCCAGATCAGTACTGTAACTCGTATTTTGCAATAGACTAAAGATGAACATTTCATGAAAATCTCACAACATTAACTACTGTGGGATAAAGGTTGATGAGAACAGTTTTATACCAGTCCTCCATTACTGTACTTATTACTGTTTTACTTGTTTCCAACAGGAGCCTCGTATTCAACTGTGTCTAAGGATATGAAAAGGATTTTCAGAGTTTATAATATATACGGATGAATGTTAGAAACACAGCGTAATAGCATGATTAATATGACAGCTGATCCTGTCTTAATACAGTATTGGCTCTTTGTTATATAAACTGCAAGTGTGTTTTGTCCCTCACCCTTGATAATGCTTAGCAGCAAGATTTTCTTGCCACAATAACACAAAGCCTTCAGAAAGGACTATGGTCCTGCAGATCAAAGCAGGATGGTAATTCTACTTGTCTGTTCTGTGTTTACCTGTGTCAGCTTCCAAATTACCTTCAGTTTTACATCTGAATGAAGGGTTTTTTTGTGATTGTATCTGTGGCTTGACCTTGCTTTTATTTCCTGACAGACACATTTCCCTGGCAGTAGAAGTAATATCCCTTTATTTCAACTGTTTCCCATCCAAAGGAAATTTGTAACAGTTTGTCTCTATTCATATGTTGTCTTTTTCATGTTAAGATATGCTTAGTTAATACTTGATGGTGAAAAATGTATGGGGAAACTATGCTTTAAATTTATTTAATTTCTTTTGAGTGATAAAGATGAAAATATGCCTCCCTGTTTTGTAACAGGCCAGCACACTTTATCTCTTATCCCTTTCAGAATGGAAATAGTGTCATAATCTAATCGAAAATAATTTGGAAACATATTTTTTTTAAAGGGGACAGGCACTTTCTAATTTTTTCAATGATTTCCCAGTTTAGCCATAGAATCACAGAATCACAGTCCGTGCCTAACACCATAAGATAACACCATCACCGTTGTCTAGGCTGCAGATTAAACTATCAGGAGTGGAAACTTATGACTGGTTCCATGAGCTGCCAAAAATACCACAGCCCCACTGGAGCTGGATCCATGCTACTTCCAGTACTTTAGGAGCAGTTATCCATCTACCAGCCTCCCTCCGTGGAGATCTAAGTGGAGAATTGTTGTGGTTGCCTGGATGTGATATTAGATCAATTGAAGACTTTCACTACTGTGGCTTTCAAATATCTTTCTCCCTTTTTTCAGGTAAACTGAGAATTGATGTTGTCTTAGAAAAGGTAATGACAGAAGTATTTTTTGCTAATTCTGAATTAAACTATATATTTTAAAGCCATTTTGCTGCATTATTAATTTCTGTTGATTTCTGAGGAGTGTTTTTGTTCTGAAATGAGCTCCTGTGAAAAAGTATGGATCTGTAGCATAACCTGCTTTCTTTGTCTTGGCTTCTTTCACTGTGAGCACTGAGAAAGCATATAGAAGGAAAACAATTTTAAAAAGGTGAGTGAGAATTCTATGTAACAAAATGCATTCATAAACAAACACTTTCATAATTTCTCTCCCCCCTTTCACTTGGCTTCTCTCTTGGTAACATAGAAGCTATTGGTACAAGTGATGTACTAGAGAAGACATGATTTAAATAATCTCTTCCACAGTCCTGAAAGTTCTGTAAATCCATGAATGATGAATGCAAAGGCAGACAAGTAGTAATAACCAGAGACTATCAGTCTGAGAACAGCTGGATATGTAGGAGGCTGGTATCATATCTGTGGTTACTGTAAGAAAAAAGAGGACTGAAGTCAGCATGTGTACAGAGAGAAGCTGTAGGGAAGATGCTCAAGCAGGACTGTGCAGAAGCAAGTACAATTCAGAAAAGGATTTGATACGTGTATAAATGAGTGAATAGTGTATAGTAAGTTCAGTGTTTCAAGCAAGGACTGTTGTGATTTTGCCTTCTGCTTTATTGAAAATTATGGTGTTTCTAACTGGTCTGTTTTGTTTCCCTTCACTGAAGTTTTGATTTCTTCCTCACTCTTACCTCCTCTTACAGCTTCTGTGCTTTAAATTTCCTGCCACTTCAATAGTCTTTATGCTAATTTTTTTTCTTTGGTTCCTTGTAAAAATTGTTTTCCTAGGCCTGTATCCATGTTTTGAGTCTTTATACAATGAGTGTATTATGCACACTTTAAAGTGACCATATAATATTTATGAACACAGATAAAACACCCACTTCTATAACTGTGTAACTTAAGAGCCAATACAGTGCTCAGAAAGCTCCTGGTAAAAGCATCTCTGAATAGTCTGTATTGCTTGTACTAAATGATCCATCAGGAGAGCATACTTGTGGACAGTACTTAGCTGGATTGATTGTACACTGTGTATTCACTCATGGAAGACGAATCAGGAAGATTGCTCTTTGCCATTGATTTTCCTAATTTTCTAATGAATAGCATCCTTGCACTAAAGAACACTCATGTTAATTTTTTTCCATCTGTATGAAAAGAGGACAACCAGGGAATCAGACCCAGCCTGGGTTCCTGAAAGGCAGGTCGTACTTGGCCAACTTGATCTGACCCACTGGGTGGGTGAGGGAATGGCTGTGTTATACACCTGGATTTCAGTAAAGCCTTTGACACTGTTTCCTAAGGTGTTTTCCTAGAGAAACTGCTCATGGCTTGGAAGGTGCAATGTTCTCTGGGTAATAAACTGCCTGGATGGCTGGGACAGAGAGTTGTGTGGAATGAAGTCACATGGATCTGGCAGTTGGACACCAGTGGTGTTCCCCAGAGCTCAGTGTTGGGGCCAGTCCTGTTTCATAGCTTTACTGATGATGTGGACAATGGGGATCAAATACACCCTCAGTCAGTTTGCAGCCAACACCAAATTGGGTGGGAGTGTGGATCTGCTAGAGGGCAGGAAGGGATCTGGGCAGGCTGGATCGATGGGGTGAGTCCAGTTGTGTGATATTGAACAAGTCCGAGTTCTGGGTCCTGCCCTTGGGCCACAACAGCCCTGTGCAGGCTACAGGCAGGTGGAAGAGTGTCTGGGAAACTGCGAGGGGGAGAGGACCTGGAGGCGCTGGTCACTAGTGGGTGAACATGAGCCCAGGTGTGTCCAGGTGGGCAAGACCAATGGCATCCTGGCCTGTCACCATCCCTGAAGGTATCTAAAATGTGGCACTTAGGGAAATGGATTAGTGGTAGATTTGGCAGTGCAAGGTTAATGTTTGGACTCACCAGTGGGGTGTTTTCCCACCTAAATGATCTTGTGATTCTGTTTATCTTGCACCAGGATCTAGATTTGTGCAGTATAAGCACACTGATATCCTCTCCCTTGCACTGTACTGCTTAGGGTATTCCTGTTATTGCATAGAGACCCAGAGAAGGATTTGTTTGCTATTCTATGTTGCAGGAGGCAGACCAGAGAGATTTACGTTGCACTTGAATTCTTCAGATGTTGGTACATTACTGTTTGAAGCTGGAGTTCTGACCTGGTATAACAGTGTGACACAAACCTATTCACAAAGCTCTTTCTGGTAAAATTATTTGCAATTAAAATATGTGCATACTGACATGTTGTTTTTTTCCAGTGTTTTTTTCTGGCTCTGAATACAGTCTCATTGGGAAAAAATGAGAAATGACTGTAAACAAAGATAGGCTTTGAACTTTATCTGCCGTCTCTCTCATCGCTAGGGGTAGCTGTTCTTCGGCATTCGGTTATTGAGAGTTACCTTAATCTCTGTGTGAATCTGGCAAGAAATTATTAGCTGTCATGACACAGATAACAGGCATCAGTGTACTTCTAGGGTGATGTCATATGAGATCTGTGTTAGTGAGAGACTGAATAGTGGCAAGGTGTAGTTTTCAAAAGCTTTTTATTTAGGGTATAAAGAATAAGAAGGACAAAATCTAAACATGATTTTGTAGTAGAATCTGAAAATTTTTACAGCTTTTATATTGTTACATTTTTTAGCGCAGTTTTTTGTACTTTGCAGACAGGATCACATGTTTACAACCTTATTGATCCTGATTTGCAATTGTTTCGAGTTGTCCTCATTGAGCCTTAGGTGAATGAGGCTCTACAGTTAGCAAAACAGAGTAAAAACAGTTTAAATTTTGTTCTGGAATATGTCCAAAAACCGAAGAGGTTTTTTGACTGTGTTAGAAATGTGATGAATTGTTCAAAAACTTGTAGGGGTTAAATTCTTCATGAGGTCACAGATGGTACTTAGCATCCTGTGTAGGAACCACCAGATTTTAGTCTTCTCTGCTGGCTTCTGTGACTTTGCAGTACAGGTGCTAATGAGGGGAATTAATTTAGAAGCATTTTTCAGTTTAGGAACATTTCCTATTAATTTAACTATAAATTCCAAGAGTGGTACCAATGTTTGTGTTCTAAATAAGTGCATGTTGTGCATGCATATAGTTTATGGTATTTTTGTGGCTTATTGCAGCTCAATGAATCAGACTTTTGTCTCATTTAAATATGGATTAGAATTGGTTCAGTCTTTTCTTTACAACACTTTACCTGTTTTAACAGTGTATACCATTATGCAGCAAGGAGCATGAACCATGTTTTGTGAAAGGTGTGTTGTAGTCAGAGAGAGTCAGAGGATGATAGTTGCTAATTAGAGGATACTAACTATTGCTAACTAGAGATGATGCTAACTGTGTGTGTAATAGTAGAAACATATTTGTAACACAGATTTTGTTTCTTGAACTTTCTCTTTCAAAAGTTTGGAGAAAAGCTGCTTGATAAAGCCCTGCTTTGCAATTCCACATACTTCCTATTAAGTCAACAGGTAAACCTGTTGAAAATTACATATACTGTTTTCAGACCTCCTTGTGTTTCCAAGATACCATTCTGCTATCTGACTTGTTCATGCTCATCTCTCCATTTTCTGTTATTAAATTTATTCCCAAAGTCAGAAGCTGTTCATTTTCTGCCACAGCTGCAGAGTCGGTCAATGCCTTCATTTTATGGCAATGTCTCTTTATATCAGGCTTGAAATGGATAAGGAACTAACTTCTAAGTGATGATATACTTTTTAATTCTAATTAGTACTTCATAAGTTCAGGGATGGCAGTGTTGCACAGAGCAACTACCAAAATTTAAAGTTAGGAAGAAGTGGCAATTCCTGTCATTCTCTGCCCTATGTTGAATGTTTGTTGATGCTGGAATTGAGTTGCTTGATTTTTGTTTGTTCGCCAATTTCCATTATATATCATTTAGAGCCCCTGAGTATACTGCTCCTTGGTATTTCAATTATATATGAAAATGAAAGCAAAGTGTTGTTTGTGCTGCTTAGAAGCTTGTTCTTACTTTCTTTTTTTGGCTTTGTCATCAAAGTTGCCTATAGTGTATTTAGGTTTACCAGCTCCTTCAAATAATGTATTGAACCTTTCAGTTTTGTTGTTTTGGTTTTATTTAGGCTCAGGTTACAGGAAAAAATTGAGCGTATGTATGTTTCAAAAAGCTATTGAATGCCATTAGGTGGGATCATTTTTTATTGGATGAAATTTGTTAAAAGCATAGCACTTACTTGTATGATGCACGTCACAACCTTGTGGTTGCTAACAACCTCCTGTTAGAACTGTCCATAAGGCTAAATTCAGAGTGCAACATTTTCAGTAAATGCCATACTAATTATCTATTATCATAAATGGTTAAAGATATTTTGTATATCATGGATGTTTTCCTCTTTTTTGAATGAGGAATAAGTGGATATCTTTGTGTATCTTGTTTAGTCTATTTGATCTAGGCCATGCATATAGTTTCTGAACTTGGGTAGTATTGGCTACTTACTGCAAAAACAGCAACAAAGCAAACATAGCTATAAGGATTTTTTTTTAGCTTTTGTAGAGTGTGTATGTACTTATGTATTCTAAACAAAACCTGCACTTAATGTTTTTGCAAGCACTACAACTTCCTTCGCTCTCAGAATTTCTTGAAACATGGATAAGAATACCCAGAGGCTCCAAATTCACATTGTCTGTATGTTGTTAGGGACTTTTCAGAGCACTGCTGTTGTGCTGCTTATGGTGGATTTAATTGATGTGTTTTAAATGCTGTTATGTTGCAGACCCTATAGCCTCTATCTACCAGTCTTGCTTAAAATTTCACTAATTTAAGAAAGAGAATATTTTTTTTTTCACATGTTTGAAAGTGCCATGGGATTACTGTGATGATTTAATGAAAGCACTGTTATGTTGGACATCTCAGCTTTTGGGTTTGGACTTGACCAGTGTGGAATATGTGAAGTGATCCTGTTTGACTACATAATTTAAAACGCAGTTACTTTTTCCTTTTTCTTAGAATGGGTTCTTAGGGAAGTGTAAATCAGACATAATTTCTGTGCCCTGTAACTCTGTCTTCTGTTTTCCTCTCTTGATTACTCTGTTGGCAGTTGCCCTGAAAGGTTTGAGGGGATTCCTCCAAAGGCAGAGAATCTTTTAGCTGGCACATGCTCTGCTAACACAGGCTTAATGTATTTAGACAAGGAGAGATACTGGGCAGGGACCATGGCATAACCATTTGTTGCCATCTTCTGATGTCAATGGTTCTCTATGGCTTTCTTTAATTGCCAGAGTTTCGCTGGATGGTGGGTGAGGATCCAGGTCTTTCTGAGCCTGGATTAGCAGAAAGATCATCTGGAAGCATTTAGGCTCTTCTCATCCAAGTTCCTGTGCTCAGCATGGTTGAGTGATGCACCAAGAGGGAGGAGCCTTCAACTTTGCCCTTTTCATGTGCGAGTGTTTTGTTTGGATTTTTATTTCTGTACCCTGGAGTTTAAGTTATGTCAATGTGTGCCTGCAGTAGCACTTATGTGTTAGTTCCCATTTGAGGTTTCCTGAATGTAGCAAAAATGTCCATTATATTAATTTTCCGTTGTTATGGATGAGCCTAGAAGTATATCAGTAATCTTAAAAAAAAGCATTAGCCTGAGCTTGATAGTCTTAGGCAAGCAAAACTAAGCCTTGTTTCTTCAAACTCATTTCAGTTCCAAGTATCCCTCTCAGTCATGCCTTGTGAGTAGGAAACAACTCCTCCATAATTTATAATTTAATTTCTTTTTTGTAATTACAGAAGATACCTTGCCTGGAATATTTATTTTGCCTTTTCTGCTTAGTTTTCCCATTCTCTTTTTTTCCTGATTTTGATATTGCTCTTATTAACATTCTTTGCAGACACACTGTCACATCAGATTTGTGCTTTATGGAGTATGGTTTTTACTACAACATCCATTTTCTCTTGTGCTATCAGCTCAATCTGACATAGATCCTTTTTATGTACAATTGCTCCTAAACTTTCTCGGATCACATTAATGTGGTTTTTTTTTCAGTTATTATTTTTACTTGCTTTTAATATATAATATTGTCATGTGGCTGCAGAGGTATTTTGTCTATACTGGAACATATACTCTAGTTAAAAATGAACATATGGCACCCTTGAATATCCCTGAAAAAGAGACTTTTAAATGTAAACTTTTAGAGTGAAAATTTTAGTAGTTTAATAAAGATGATACATCCAGAAACATTTGTTTTTAGGCAGTCTGGAAGCATAGCACCCTGAAGCGTGTTTGGTATAACAAGTGCTCTTTGAAGTATGTTTATTTACATACAAAAGATGATGTCAAATTGAAGCTATACTTTCAGCACTGAGTCTTATGTTTTATACTTTTGTAAACAGTTGATATTTAAACTGATTCCATATTTTTTTCCCAAAACCAGACATACAATTTTCTTTGGAATTTTAGAATAGAGATATCAGGATTTCTTTTGGTGCGACAAGAGTGGAGTGGGAGGGTTTACATGAGCACTTACATTCTGCCGTACAGTTCATAGTATTTTATGTATTTTATTTGTGAAAGTCTGAAGATAAATATATCTAATAAGTATCACATTATCTTCTTTCTCAGAATGTCACTCAGAGTTTTACTGTATGCTAAACTCTCTTTTCATTGCACTTATTAACATTATTTCCCAAGGTATCTCTGAGTATTTATCTTACAAATACCTTCAAATACTATTTATTTTCAAATTAATGTAAAATTTGCTTTTCTTTTACTTCCAATGCTTAATCTCAAATGTGGTAAATTGAGAGCTTTGTTTACTTTCTGTTTTCAGCCTTCCATCAGGTAAGCCTGGAGTATTGGCAGTTCTTTCAGTCCAAAGAGGGTTTATAAACTAGACACAGTCTGACACATTTATCTCTAACTATATTTGCATATGTATGTGTTTATTGCAATGTGTTTAAATAATATGTCTCTGTGTGTCATGAAGTGCGTAGATACATAGTTAATGGAAACAAGTGCTACAGCATCTTGGAAGAATTAGGAGCTAATGTGGCTTTTGGCTTGGTGGCACTTCCATCAGTAATTGTGTGCGAACCTTCAAAACCACCTACCAGCTGGTAAATAAAAATGGTAAGTGGCTTCACCTGTTACAACAAATAAAGCACTTGCAAGGAATAAAGATTTTCTTAGCAGTAAATGATTTCTTTGGAGTTTGCAGTTTGGGTGAACATTTGACTCCAACCTGCCTTTTCTTATTCTTATTTAGGCATCTGTTGTGTGACTGAGAGTTGACTGAACTAGTGGCACTTACTCTGTTGTAAATTCACTGTCTTAAGGAGCAAGAAGGGAAATCCAAGAGCAAACATTCTGTAGTTTATCAAGGAAACATTTCAAATCTTATATAGTGGTGTATAGAATGTGTCCACTTTTAGAGTATGCAAACAGCAGATCTTTTAAAGACCCTGATTACAGGTAATTATAACACAATCTGAATATTGAATATAAGTGCATCTTGTACATATTTGTATAGCAATGCAAACTGTAAATGAATTTGCATGTACATTACAACTAATGAATTATATTTACAAAGACTCTACTTAGTCTTTTGTTTTTAATCTTCTGAGTTTGTGTATTTGTAACATTCTTTAAACTTCACATATAATTCATTAGCACACATTTATAGCAAGATATTAATTAGCGAGGTTATTCATTATATTTCAATCCAGTATTTAATTTATGTCATTGAAAGTGAAGGAATTAGTATAAATAATAAAGGAGGAAGGACTTTGAGTTCTATAATATTTTTGCTTTACTCAACATAATTCCTAGTTACTTTTCTACTAATTCTATTCTAGTTAGATACTTTTATTTTCCTATTTTGCTGTATTCTTCCATAGAGCTGACAACAATTGTAGGCAAATTTAGGTTTATTTATAATACATAATTTTTTTGGCTAATTAGAGATGTAAATAATGAAAAAATGGAACATGAAACTTGGAAATTTAGAGAAAAATTCTCTACAATGTTTAAGGTAAAAGTCTTGCAGAAAAGGAACATCCAACATGAAGTATGATTGCTTCGTTAGAATGTAAAAAATGTTGCATTCTGAGTTTGAACTTTTCCACGGGTGTATTTGTTTATTTCTGTGTAAAAATAAATAGGGAAAAAGACACAGAGAATTTCTGCATAGAACTGCAAAGAAATATGCCCTGAATAGTAGACTTTCTTGATCTCATACAGGATTCTGCAGATCCCTGCCCTGCAGGAGACTGTAATTTTCAGTTGTCTTCCCTGCATGCCATCACGTACAGCCTCCCTTGTTCCATTTGTTAGCTTCTACTCCTAACAAATTTGGTTTTTTTCCTCTCTTGTGGCACAGAAACTCAGGAGCTTGTGCTGAGAGTAGAATCCAACAGCCCAAGTAATGCACTGATTTCTCACTGTCCAATCTGCTAAATCAATGGCTATGCAATGGCCCCTTTTCTGACAGTTGTCAGTGTAAAAGGATCATTCAGGTGCTCTTTTATCAATCTCTTTCATGTTCATTCCTCTATAGATGCTAACAGCAGAAACTGTCTGAAGTAGAACATATCTCCTCTAGTTAACAACAGTGATTTTTTTTTTAAATAACATTTGGGTATTTGAAACATTTAGTCATGAGCTTCTAGGAAAAACACCATGGAGCCATTTCATTGTGTTGCTATAAACAGTGGTATGTTTTATTCTGGAATGACTGAATTGACCTAGTGGAGTGGTTGCATAAACTGTTATTTGCTCTGACAATCCCCAAAACATCTTATGTTGCTACCTCTTACCTTGTAGTCCTTTGTATAGACAAAATAGGAATTCATATGATCAGGATTCATTATACATACAGGATGCTGTTGAGTGTGTAGCTGAAGAACTTGTAAATTTGAGAATTTACCTTAGTCCTCTCCATAAAAGCTGGATTTTCATTTACTGCACATGCTTAAGTAACTCTTAGCCTCCTAGATTCACATACTACATCACAGTATGGTGTTAAATTATATTAATAACTCTGAATTAGAAAGGGACTAACTAATACAGTTATTCCATAATTAAATGGGATTACATTTTTGTCTGTTTGGGATTTCAGCATTTAACTTTTATTTTAAAGTACAATTTTGAACAGAGCCAAATCTATGACATGTATGTTATTTGAAATGACCAACCTTTGCCTGGTTTATAGCTAAAGTCTTTGACAAGCTATTTTCATAAGGTTTCAGTCTGTAGGCTAAGTTCTGTCTTGGGTTTGTCTCAAATAGCCTCTTTAAAATCATTCCACAGAAATGTTAGAGAGTATAAGTTACATGTGAGTGAAATGTGTTTTTAGAACAATTACAAGTGGAAATTCCTTTGTTTTTTGGTATAGGCATAGCTGAAATCTCAGATCTGGGGAATTGGGGAAATCAATCTTCATTACCCATTCAGTGTGGCACAAAAGTATACTTGGTTTTCTTTTAAAGGAAGTATCATAGCATGTCTGTTCTATAAATGATCATGAATAGTATCATAAAGATTTTCTTAGAATAGTGTGTCAATATAGCAAACTTCAGAAAGGAAAAGAAGAAATCGCCTTCTTAGTTTTACTGTTCTGTGTTCCTTACCTCTTCATGGTACTGCTTGATATAAAGGAATATAAGGAGAAAGTGTAATGCTATTGTGTGGTATGAAGTGGGTATGAGAACTTGAAAGATCTTTTTTTAGAAATATATTTGTAATATCTTTATATGTTTTTAAGTATATGCATATATGTATATATATTTACAATGCAGTTTGATTTGAATGCTGTTATACTCCTCTTAAGTCTGTTGGAATCTATGTATATCGTACATTGTGCATTAAAATACCACATCTTAAACTACAGTAAGATTGGTTTTGTTTTCTCGAAAAATGCAGGATGTGCCTTGCTGTGCTGGAGAAATGCCACTTTGGAACCTGTAGTAACTCAGTCTGTACCTAGGTATGGCAGAATTCGAGTAGCTTAGTGCTGGACATTTTTTCCCTGTTTACAACTGCTGTTTAAGACCGTAACTTTTTGATTTAGAGTACAGCTAGGACTTTTAAACAATCTAGATGAGAAGAACTGTCTCAGCAACTCTACTATATTTTATTTTGAATTTTGTTCTGCCTCTATCCCCTTCCTCCCTCTCATAGCAGCATATAATCTCTGAGCAATTTATATGATAGTTCATCACAGGGAAGTCTTATACTGCTGCTGTAAGATGAGATTTTCTCCAAATAATTTTCTATTTTCCAAAGTGCCAGAACACTTTGATGACAGGTAGATGGATATTCAATTAAAAATTTCTGTATTAGGAACTTATAAAATTGCTTCTTAGTAAAAGCAGATTAACCTCAAGTCTGCTTCTTGCTCTCAGTTCAATAGTATGGATAATGCTCTATTTCTGTTTATGTTTTCCTTTCCTTCCTGCATCACCTGTGAATGACAGTAACAACTTAATAGAAGAAATTTAATGTAGTTTTTTGCCAATTCCTTCAATATGTGTACAGTTGAAATACAAACCAAAATAAAGTACCGTTTGCCTTTAAGGTTTCTCTATCAAGTGTGAAGACTGTTGCATATCAAATACGACATGCCCATGGCTTTTGTTTTTTGCATTACAAGTAGTAAGTGATGGTTATATTTTCTTTGCAACAGACCAGGTATGAGACATTCACTTCCTGAGACACTTTTCCCCAAATAAGTACTAGAGAAATATGGGTGTTTTTTAGGATCACCTTGGAATCATGCTGAATTTTTCTAATATTTCCAATGTGAAAAAGTAGGAGAAAAGCTAATATATTTGTTATATATATCAGAAAGAAACAATAAAAATTTAAAACAGTATAGGGTCCTTCTTCCCTCCTTTGGCTGGATTGCAGTCATTTTCAAGAGAATTTAGTATCCCAGGGATGCAGCGATGTCCTTTGAGACAGTCTGGCCACCCTCCCCAATTTACATTGACTGACACCAATGTTTTGGAGAGTGGATTAAAATGTGCAGTATTATGCATATTCCAGCAACATAATTATTTCTGAGATTTTTTGATGAATGACATAAAAATATATGAAATAAATATAAAAATACACTGAAAATTTAAGTGTGTTTTTTAATAATTAAAGGGTTATGCATTCTACATCTTTGTTTCTAGGTTTTTTAGGCTGTTTTGTGTGTGTTCATTTAGAATTAAATTTGATTTGCAGTATTAGAACTGTGTAACTGATTGCTAAATGAGGGTTATACTGAGAGGCTTTAAATTCAAGGCTTTTCCTGCATATTCATTGGGAAAGGGTAATACATACAATGAGGAGAGCCCTCAGTACTCCAGTTGATACCAATAGAGGTTGAGGTATTTAATTTCTTATAAGGAACTTCAGACCTCACAGCATTAGATCCATAGGGAGTATTCCATGATGGCTTGAAGAGGAGAAAAATGACTATCTCATATTGAAGCTGTTGAAGGAAAACCCCCTATATATAATGAGAAACAGTTCCACATGAATGAATCCTTATTTTCTCAGTTTGCATATGATTTTCCATGCCTTTGTAGTGTTTGGTGTCCCCTCCTCCCCCCCCCTTTTTTTAAAATATACTTAACTGTTTGTCACAGAAATAGGTTTTGTTGAGTCAGATGTCTTTAAGAAAATGCACAGGAGTGGGTGTATTAGAGTAGGGAACCTGTATCAATGAGTGAATATAGAGATTTTCAACTTAAAGTAATTGTGGATTTTTCATTCTTTGTGTTTCCTATATTAAAAAAGAACAGTAATAAATATACTCAAATTAATTTTCCTTTGCAAGCTTTTCATGCACAGTAAAAACAGTCTTTGAAATGCTGTATGAAAAGGTCTGGGAGCTTTTGCCTTTTCAAAAGAATTTTTATCCTTTAAAATGTCAGAAACATCAAGTTCTGACTTTGCTGTCTTGTCAGAGGATTCCTTGAATAACTTCTAAAATGTTAATTTAAGAGATTTCTCAGGCAGAAGTTAATTATCTGGCACTGCTGTGAATCCTCTGCGTGTAATTGTTCATGCATCTAAACAGTGACATGTTTCAATGAGGTATTTGCTCTCACAAAGTTATTCCTATCCACTTCCAGGATGAGAAATAAAGAGGTCTTTAAAAAAGTTTGTTTGAAAGCATGAGACATACTTGAAAATTAGAACTGTAAGCAACTGGCTTCCTTTTGTGTTAAAATCTGACACAAACTTGTTTATTAAGATCTCTAGGTTTGGATAAGATCATAATTTTGATTTATTTAAATAGACATGTGACCTTCAACAATAGAACTTGTTTTTTACTTTGACGTTGCACTTTGAGGAGCAAGCTGGAAATCTGAAGGGCAAAATAATATTTACATTAATTCTGCATTTAGGGGCCAAATATTCCTAGCACCTAGTGACATCTAAATTGGTCCAAGGAAATACAAAGAGGTTCTGCACTTTTTGCAGGTGTTTCATAGCCAAACACTCATCTCAGATTTTTTTCACTCTGTATGACCTTCAAAATGACAAATCCTTTGTCTCCTCCCAGCAGAGAGTGTAAGTGGTGATAATGTATTTAGTTATTGATGGCTGAGGCACTGTGTTAACTAATTTTGGCAGAAGCAAACCAACTGTAATCAGGGTGACAAACCTTTTGACCCTTCTCTGTTAGTTCAAATGTTGTAATATAAATGAAGACTGCCAGGATTGAACTGGATCTTCCCTTATGAAGGCTAATGGGCTTTGTTGTTTTTTTTTTTTTTTTTTCACGAGGGTGCTTTCCGGTGTCTTCTCAGTTTGTTGTATTGCACAACAGGATTTGAAAGACTGGGGTTTATGTGAGTTGAGTATGAAAAAAATAATTGGTCTTTGCACAGCAAATTCAGGTGTGGAAATTTCCCAAACGATGACAACATTGTTTCAATGTGCAAAATAAGTTCTGAAACTGTTTTTGTACAATTTTTTCATGTTATGGTTTTGTTAATAACTCAAAAGAAGAACCATTTATAAGCTCCATATACAAAAAATATTAAATAAATAAATGTTAAATTGTAACAACAGACATAAAGTGCTTGGTATCTCTACTTTGCTTTAATGTCTTAAATTTTGTGTTTGTTTTTATTAAGGTACAATCCACAGGACCCTATAATTACTGAGTATGGGATTATTGTCAGTCAACACACAGCCTGAAATGATCAGTTATTTATTTATAGCTCTGGTATTTATTAACTTATTGTAGTGTTGTTTGGTATTTACCTTTTTAAAAAAAATTATTTTTTAAAAAAATTTTTCTGCAGACAACTGATTTTAATAACTGTACTAGTCTTTTAAAATAAAATTGTCATTGGATACATGAAATTAAATCAGAATATGTATCACAGAATCATGGTGCAGCTGCTGGAAGCAATTGACAGACAACAGGTTTAGATTAGATATTAGAAAGAAGTTCTTTACCGTGTGGGTGGTGAGACCCTGGCACAGGTTGCCCAGAGAAGCTGTGGATGTCCTATCCCTGGAAGCATTCAAGGGCAGGTTGGATGGGGCTTGGAGCAACCTGAGATAGTCGAAGGTGCCCCTGCAGGAGGGTGGAATGAGGTAATCTTTTGATTCCCTCCCAAACCATTCTATGATCCTATGATAAATAAAGGAAATCATGCTAGTGAGTTGATTTGTTTTCCCTATTGGTTCCTCCAAGCTTGTACAATGAATATTTGGGAACAGACACATCTCATGAAACAAACATATGTTTGGTTTCTGGCCATAGGCCTTTAAATATGAAAATCTATTTTCAGGAGAGTCTTTGAGTACAATATTAGTTAAGGATATGTATTTGGTATGTACGTAATTTTAAACATTCCAGTGAAGTATCATTGCTTTGTTCGAACTTGTATTTTTTAGATTAATGCATAAGCCCAAGAAGGCAAGATGAAGGTCCATCTGAATATCCTCAAACATCAGGAATGGCCCGAATCTCAGGCCTCTTTTGTGTGTTTACAAATAACACTTTATAGCGATGGTTAAGAAAAGAAAGTCAGGATGCCTGTCAAGATAAATTACTCACTGCTTTGTATTTGTGTAGTTAATGGCACACACAGATGTGTATAAGTGGCCTTATATTGGTGTGATCTGTTTATAACACTACACTGCCCAGTACCTTCATATATTTATTCTTTTACAGACAACTTGGTGGAGGGAGAGAATTTTTAAAAATTCAGAGTGAGGCTCAAGCTCCAGGTTTTCCATTCACTACTCCAGTATCACTTTTCCTGTGTAGGCGACCCAGATGGTCCCTAACCACTTGTAGTATGAGAGGTCTGGTTCCTAATTCAGCTGTTGTGTCTTGAGGCTCTGCATAGTGACAGGGATAGTATCTCCTCACTGTGGTGTTGCTGTACATAATTTGAAGGAATCCTTTAGGATGAAAATAAAGACGATTTTAAGTTTATAGCTAAGACTTCAGCTGTTCTGGAATACAGAATTCAGAAAGTATCTGTTCTCATCATGAAAGTGCTTCTTTTTACTCCACAACATGGAAAAGCTAGAGATTACAGATGTGGTTTTGAATGTGTATGATTAGTTTTGAAAAACAATTATTTTATATTTGAAATCCCAATAGCTAGTTCAGGTGGATATATCCAAAATATCCAGGGTGCTTCATGAAGGCCTATTTAAATGTTGTGTGGATTTTTCTTTCTTCTTTTTTTTTAATATGAGTATTTTGAGGGTCTATTTATAAGACCAAACCTCAACCTAACAAAGTAGTTCTCTTTCACTACTCTCTGTATCTAGTGGAGGCTCAGGACCTTCAGAGGTGGTGCAAAAATTATTTTTCTGATGACTACAAGGGGACCTTAAGGAGTGTGGTCTTTCAAGGTTTAGGTTAATCCTTGTGAATACTTTATCACTAGTACTTACCCAAATAAACTAGCTTCATTTCATTTGTTTATTTTAGTCCTGCTAATGAGGGTACTTCAGTTCTATGTTGTAACTGAATTCTGGATTATGGCTAAAGTGGTAATGTTTATTGACTGATGTAATGAATACTAATAGTATTTGCTGTTTTAGTACTTCTGGCTGATTGTATCCTTTTCTATTGAATTTTTTATAAATTTAGCTCATGTCTATTAGTCTCAGTACTAGAAAAGATAGATGATCACTTTAGTCCCACCCAAATAACCTTTATAATCTATTGATCAATGCAACTATCAGGTAAACATTTGTAACACTTCAGAAGTATAAATAAAGTGAAATTAAAACCTCATCCGAGTACCTATAGTCCTTTGTTTAAGCTATCTCTTCAACAAAGTATGAAGTTTATAGAATTACTGTAGTCTTTGTTACCACTGATAACGGTTGGTGTGTACCCATCAAAGACTTCACTGGAGGCATGTTCTAGAGCTCTCCAAGGCTGTGCAGCTAATGCAAATATATTAGTTGCATCTGTATACCTCAGAGTGCAGAAGGATCTGTAATGCCTGTGAAGGTCAAGATCCTCTGCTGATATAAATGAACTCCATTAAAAGTGGGAAGATGGTCATGTGTTCCGGCTGAGAATCTGCTCTTAGACATAGATTGTGTTAAATGAAAAACCAACAGGAAAGATTTTCTACACATGTGGTTTTGGAGTCATTCAACTAATGTTGTTTGCCAGTGTGTGAAATAGGTAGGCCTGTATTATAGGCGATACCCAGCATTTATCTTCAAGCTACCCAGTGTTAATTAAAATACTTATTTTCACTTAGTGGAGTATTAATAACAGTATGACTTAGTGCTTGTAGAATGTTTCAAATGTTAAAAATGCATTAAAGTAGGAGCTGGGTATTGCTTTTAAGATCTCTACAAGGGATGGCTGTTATTACATATATTTTACAGGAAAAAAACAGTAGATGAGTGCAGGAAAACTGAAAGGATTGAGATCAACTGCCAGATTTTTGAAATCCAGACCCATAATAATGTGCATAATTTTCCTACCCATTTTTCTAATTCAGTCACCCCATACAAGAAGTAACTATTTCAGGGTAGGCTTGTTTGTTTTGAAGTACAACAGTCACAAGAAGAATGTTACTGGACAAACGGATGCAGAATATTGCAAATACAGACGTGTGAGCTCTGTCACTGTAGAGTGGACCAGTGTAGAGGTGTTCAGATCACCTTGTTTTCACAATGCCATTGTTTTAATATACACTTTTAAAAATACTAAATCTGGTCCTTTTCAGTTATTAATCATCTAGTGTAGATCTTGAACTGTAACTGTCATGTACAGATCTGAAGAGGAAGTCAACAGAGGAATAAAAGCTTAAAGAAGTAATTCAGCATCCAAAAGTACTTGGGACCAATGGATGATTAGAGAACAGAGTGTGAGGCCATTGAGCATTTTCCCACAGGAGACTTTGTAGTCAGGTGTTCCCCTGGCTTGAAAAGACTGTACACAATTTTGAAATTGTAAAGTCTTTATAAGAAGGATTTTTCCAAACAAAAGGGTGGGTTTTTTGATGCTTAAATTTCTTTCAAGAGGAATAAGAGTCTGCAATTATGAGGTTACCTGCATTCTGGACATGTCCACATTCTGCAGCCTGAACCTGCATTTTACAGTGTATTTAGTTCTTGGGGAAAACACAAGGTGAAGAATAACTGTTTACATTTAGATTTGATTTCTAAACATTGACTATTGAAAACTGTGTTAAGAATTTGGAAATAAAGTATTTTTTCCCTTGATTCCTGCTCAATATATGCCACTTGTTAACTGAGGTTATTTCATATTAGCTGCTTTAAAAGTTTAGGTTTGCTCAGGGCCAGTTGTATCATTAGTTGCCGCCTTTGAACTTACAGATACTAGGGAACTTCAAAAAAATCCCAGTATTTTACACTGATTCTGTCTTTGTAGAAAATAGGCTCTAAATGTGAAGCTTTCAAAGGATGTGCCAACGTATCTTTGTAGCCTGAAAATGCATAGACATAAGCCAAGTTGCATCCACAGTGCTTTTCATGGCCCTGTTTACCTGGCAGTTGCAAAGGGATCAGTTTTGTTGTCAAATTTTACAATAGCTTGCCAAACATAGGAATTATTTGCTTTGGTTCCTGTGCAAGCTTCGGTATGAGAACCAATTACATTACTGTGAAGTATCTATCTACCTTTAGGGATTCCTTGAAGGCTTTAAGGTGAAGT
>WEIV01015774.1:6156-32281 GCA_013390005.1 Calyptomena viridis
TTCCATTTCGGATAGAATCTCAACTTTCTTTCTTTCTTATATTTTTCATTTTTGTCATTTGTTAGAACTGCATTTCCACACTTAAGGAAAAATGTCTGATAAGGAAATTGTTCAAAAGCCAGTGAACAGTAAGACCTCAGTTCAGAAATTAAAAGAAGTTAAAAAGAGGCAGGTCTTCAATATCATATTGCACATGTCCTCTGGAGTGTTAGGTAATAGAAGCTTTAAATTAAGTTAACTTCTAGTTGAACTAATGATGATTTCTGATGCTTAATTGGAATGCAAAAAGATTAAACAAGAATAACAAACCTCATTGGAAACAGTGTCATGCACTATTGGTCAAACATGTTCATTAATTCTCATACCCCAGGGTTACTATATTGCAGAGAAAAAGGTGTGGACTGAAGTTTTAGGGGGGTTTTAGTGTTCAGGTTCTGCTATGGAGTGATTCTGAAACACAATACCCTGTCTACAAATTTATAACCTCATCTAGAAATACTATTGCTACATTCAGCCGAAATAGTCATTGCTCTTTTGAGTCATCCAAAGCTCTGGAAGGCTTTGGACATTGGCTTTCTAGCACACAGTGATTTCACAGAAAGATCTCTACAAGAAGAAGTCACATTGAACCAAAGACTGATCGCACTTAGACGGAGGTGTAAAACACAACTTTGTGACAGAGCCAGGAACAGCACCTGTAAATAATTTTCTGTTAAAAGAAACCTTTGACCACATGAATTTCCTGGAATAGAGGAAACTGGGATAGAAAAAAATTCTTTGTTTGAATTCTTATACCTCGATTTTCCTTGGGACCTGAGTCCTCAAACTTATCACTGTGTAATTACTGTCTACTTCTGGCAAGTGTGAGGCTTTCTTTAGACTTTGTAACCTACCTTTCAACTTTTTTCTTTAGTCTCACAACAAAGGTAATGCTCCATTACTACATAATAAATAGTAAAACCAGTCTTAGGCCTGAAAAATCTATTCCCAGTAGAAATGATAGACTAGAAGGCCACATGTTTCTTTGAAATGTCTTTGCATAATAGTTACATGGGAAAATCTTATGAAGATCTTTCATTCTTGCCTATATAATGCAGACTTTATCCCTGCACCTTGGATCTGAACTACCATTACATGATCACTAACAAGATGAAAGAAAATAGCCCTTCAAGCTTTGAGAAGTGGAAACTGATCACAGTTCCAGTTGACTTCAGTGGTTCTCTGTGAATCACATCCTGAAATGCTGAAAAGGTATGTCTTGCTGAAGATTTATAATCTCGGCAACAAATTTTTATTTCTGAAATCAAGTCTCAGAAGCTAAAAGGCTAAAAGCCATTGTTAGATGAGAAAAATGATGTACATATCTGAGGAATATATAGCTTATAACCTTTATATCTAAGAATTCATGGACTTGTTTCCAAAATACATGATGGATTGATTGATTTGAAAATAAATCTGAAAGATTGTTTTATGAAATGTTTAATAAATGGTATGTATTTAATAATAANCAGTTCTGCCTCTTGACTTACAGGGACACCTTTTCCCTGATATGGGGAGAAAGACATTTTGTATTTCTGTTTGTCCTGATGTATATATGATAAATGCATGTTTGAATTATGCATTATAGATGTCAGGGACAAAAAGAGAAGTATTTAAAAGAGATTTTGTTTAGGAATTTAAGTTCTTTATATACAAATACTTTCTTCAAAAATATATTACTCCCACTTGCATCTTGGACAATGGTGGACAGTCACTGAAACCTGGGATAGTCTGATTACTGATAATGATTACAGTACTGAAGTATGATTATATACCAGGTGCACAGGTGGCAGTGAAAGGACTCTTATCCCACTGCAGCTAAAACCATAGGGTGACACTGTGCTGAAGACAATACTAATTTTAGAACTATTGCTTAGAGGCAAAGGATCTTGAATGGAAGCAGACCCATGTGCTATGTGACAAAGCCCATAGCAAGGATCTTATTTAAAAAAAACCAAACACACACACACAAAATTCAAAACAAAATACAAACCAAACCGAAAGCACGATAAAGTACTCTTTAACTTGGAAATGTGTGTGTGAGAAATATATTACAGGGTACTTCCATTTGGAAGGCAGATGTGGAAACTCACCTAACAAATAATAACAAACTTTTTTCTTGCAATTCAACCAATAGTAACAGTAAAACAACTTAAAAAAAGTTGAACTCAACATGAGATAAATATGTTAGACTGTTCTCAATATTAATTAAGGTCAAACTATAAACTATGGATAGGATGCATGAGCATAATCTGATGACATTTAAGATAGGCAAAGTTTGAAACCACCAATAACATATATGCATTGGAGGTTTCCAAACAGCCAGTTTCCTAAAGCTGCAGAAAGCTTTAAGCAAAACTGGTCAGAAAAGTTAAAGACAACAAAAAATAAAAATAAGAGCTTTTTTTAGGAAGGCCTTATTATCTAGCCAAAAAAAAAAAAAAAAGGCAGGAATCTGCAATCAAAACCCAAGGNATATTATTAACAAAAGGGATTTTTAGAAATGTATTGATTATTTCAAGGGAATTAATTGCTAAGAGATATAGAAAAAATGGACACACTCTTTGGCTCTGACAAAAGATTCTGTACAGTGACATTGTATTTTTTTATGATATTTTTTTAATGCATTAGTGACATAGGTGAGTGTTTAAAAAAGTGACTTGGAATAAATATTCTGAAGTCAATGAATCTCAGTAATCTGCACCCAAGTATATTAAAGGAATGGCCAAGAAAATGTTTGTCATACTAATGTTAATCCCTAATAAATCTTGTTGCATTAAGGAAATTTTAGATGATTTGCAGAGTGCCACTGTGCAAATACTCAAAAAGTACCAAGTGATAAAATCAGATAACTATTGGCCTAGGTTTAATCCAGTGATTAAACCAATGGGATATCACATACACTACTAACCTGAATAAAAACTAACACAAAGAACTCTCAATAATGCCAGTTAATCAGTTTTACTGATAATAAATTTAATCAAATCTGACTTATTTTTAATAGATTACAAGTCTGACAAAAATTGAAAAATTGATAAATATAATTGAATTGAATGCAGTGTACTTAACCTTCTAATAAGGCACTAACATGTAATGTGTAACAATCCAATTGAAACACAAACACTCTACAATATCACAAAAGACCATATTACGTGAATGAAGTCCTGACCAGTTGCTAGCACAAGGAGTTTGCATCCCTAAGTGGGGATATGTATGGGGTCAGTCCCACCCACTTCTGTTTGGATTTGAACTACTCAACAATTTTTTTCTTTTAATGATGATTTGAAAATATTAATAAGAGCACTGCTTGACAGATTTCAAGTTAAAACTAAAACTCAGTGTGAAGATATAGAACAAAGCAGAATGATGACTATCCTGGGGACCAACACTAGTATCTTTTAGATGGCAGATATCTAACATTTAATTACCTGCACCCAGTAACTAGTGTCTGCACTCCAGTATCTACTGACAGGTTCCATGTATTCCAATGGATTTCCATTCTTTTTTAGTATAAGAGAGTTTTATAGATTCATACTGTGTGTCCACACAGGATAGTGAAGATCAGAGATGAATGAGCATGCTGGGTTCAAAACAGCTGATGCAGTTTAGGACCTGTAAGCAAGGCTGAACAAGCATGTGTATGCCTCAGCTGGACTAGTACAGTGCTGTGACACATAGCACTGGGAATGTAACTGATCATCTTACTCATTAGGAGAATTCTCTCTCCTCCTGCCCTGTATATCAGAGGCACACCCATAAAGTCTCAGAGTTTGAGACCACAAGCAATCATTAGCTGATTCAGTCCAACTGCATGTATATTGAAGAACATGGAATGTCATTGTTTTTCTACTACAAAATGCAAACAGTCCTTATTTATAAAGAGAGAGAAAATGAGACAAAGGATTTGCACAGTTGCAATGAAAGTCATAAAAATTCTTTTAGTAGTAAGTACTATTTTTGCCCAAAATAAACTACTCTGTGCACTGAATAATGTAACTGTTAAAAGGATAGCAAATTTTTTGCTACATAATTCACCATTCTTTCCAACATTTGGACTTCCATTCTCAATTCTTCTTTTAGACTGTGTCCCCCCCAGCTTGTTTCAAAGGAAGGACTTAATATCTTTAATTCTTATATTTTAGAGTTTATTTTTGCAGGGACTTTTAAATAGATGAATCATGAACAGAAGATAATTCAATTTGCATGAGAGTGGTAAATTGAGAGAGACAGTAGTTTACAATGACTACATAACAATCATTCAGCAATGTCTGTAGTTGTGACACTGACTGGTTAGTGTAGTTGGATCTTGGTAATTTCTTTTAAGAAGAGAAAGTGAGTAGACAGCAGAGACCAAATTACTAAATTATCCTATTACGCTTTTATTTAGAAATGTAAAATTCATGCAGACAGACTTTGAATAGACTGGATTTTAACAGCAAAGTAGTGCAATTCAAGCTCAGGCACCAGCTAGCAGCAAAGATATTTTTCACCATCTGCTTTTGGAAAATCCAGATTCTCATTCCCAGCACAGCTCCCACACATTTTCTCTTAGTGTTCATTTTCCATCCTAAAAGATTTCAAACCTGGTAATACTTCTGAACTCAAAACCCTGTGTAAATTCACGTCCCTTCTTGAAATCAATGGCAAAGCTCTCTTAGACTTCAATAAGCCCAATAAATTGCCCTTTAAATTTTAGAAGTCTGAAGTTGGCCATCTGGCTCCAGATGGTCTGAAACTACTCTTTCAGGACTGATTCTCCAGAGCTATCTCAGAGAGCAGATTCCATTCCTGCTGGGACTGGAGCCATCAAGTCTAGGGGCACTTCGCCAACACAAATGGGAAGCCACTTCCACCAGAGAACAGCCCACCTGCTATTCAGTCAGTACTCCTTAACCTCCCTTTCACCAAATTGCTGACATTTCTCTTACCAACCATTACACATACTCTCCTCACTCAAAACAGTGTTGCCCTAATTTATATGCAAATAGCATTACTGGGAATCACCTAGAAAATGAGTCATTCTAGTTTTAGGTATCTCTGCATTATTATCATTATATATTCTGAATTATACTGGTATGTATTCTGTAAATATTATAGACATATATATGTATCGGGCAAGGAAGACAGGAGACCGGCATGGCTTAGTAAGAACCTGCTGGTCAGACTAAAGAGAAAGAAGCAAATCCACAGACAGTTGAAGCTAGAACAGGTGAACCAGGAAGAGTATAGAGACAAAGTTTGGTTGTGTAGGGATGGGGTGAGGAAGACCAAGGCGAAGCTGAAAGTGAACCTGGCAAAGGACACAAGGAATAACAAGAAGGGCTTCTAAATGTAGGTTTGTAGGCCAATGCTTCAGGCCAAATTTCTGCCTGAGCATGTGTAGAAGTGAGGCTGTAACTGGACATAGCCTGATCCTTGTAATTGGACAAGGAGAAATTGATCTCCAGTCATTGGGTGATTAATGTAAACAATGTAGTGCGATATATTGCTGTAACTGTGTAGCAAGAGGAAGGCAGACATTTGGCAGATGACTTAGAGATCAGACCTTCTGCCTGGCCATGAGACATCTGGTCAGGCAGAGAGGCATGTCCAGGCCTTACCAGACATGCTGTCTGGGGGCATGGACACAGAGTCTGCCAGAAAGGTAAGCTATGCTTAGAGTTAGGCTTAGAAGCAGTAGAGATAGTTTAGCTTAGAATTAGACTGTAGAATGCTGGCACGCAAATAGTTAAATAAACACCTGAGCAACTTCATGAAATCCAGCCTTCTCATCATTTCCCTTGCCTCTCAGACCTACTGGACACAACATAGGTTAACCAGAAAGGGAAGGTCAAAAAAGGTGTATCCCCCAATAAACAGTACTGGAAAACTGGTAGCATTGGATGAGAAGAAGGCTGGTGTACTCAACAACTTTTTTTTTGCTTCAGTCTACAATGGCAACCTCTCTTCCCATACCACACTCAAGTGGATGGACAGCAGGATGGGGACTAGGAGAGCAAAGTCCCTCCCACTTGTAAGGGGAGATCAGATTTGTGACCACCTGAGGAACTTGAATGTACGTAAGTCTATAGGACCCAATGAGGTTCATCCCCGACAACTGAGGGAATTGACTGAGGTAGTTGCCAAGCCATTTTGCATGATAATTTGAAAAGCCATGGCAGTCAGGGGAAGTCCCAGGCGACTAGAAGAAGGGAAACATTATACCCAGCTTTAAAAAGGGTAGGAAGGAATACTCTGGGAACTACCAAACTGTAAGTCTCCCCTCTGAGCCTGGGAAGATCATGAAATAGATCCTTCTAGAAGCTCTGCTAAGGCATATAGAGGACAGGGAAGTGATTCAGGACAGCCAGTACAGCTTTACAAAGGGAAAGTCCTGCCTGACCAACCTAGTGGCCTTCTAGGGATGGGAGACTACAGCAGTGGACAAGGGAAGGGCCACAGATGTCATTTATCTGGACTTCTGGAAAGCCTTTGACATAGTCGTCCACAACATCCTTCTCTCTCCATTGGAAAGAGGTGGATTTGATGAGTGGACTGTTAGATAAGAAAGTGGTTGGACAGTTGCATCCAGAGAATACATCAATGGCTCAGAGTCTCAATAAACATCAGTGACAAGTGGTGTCCCTCAGGAGTCTGTATTGGGACCAGTGTTATTTAATATCTTCATTAATGACACAGATGAAGAGATTGAATGCACCCTCAGAAAATTTGTAGATGACACCAAGCTGAATGTGAGGTTGCCATACCTGAAGGATGGGATGCCATCCAGGGGGACCTGGACAAGCTTAAGTGGGCTCATGGGAATGCCATGAAGTGCATGACCAAGTGCAAGGTCATGTACCTGGGTTGGGGCAGTATCAATGCAGGCTGAGGGATGAACAGATCTAGAACAGCCCTGCCAAGAAGGGCTCAGGTGCTGGTGAGGGAGAGGCTGGACATGACCCAGCCACGTGCACCTGCAGCCCAGAAAGCCAAATATGTCCTGGGCTGCAGCAAAAGCAGTGTGGGCAGCAGGTCGGGGCAGGTGACTCTGTCCCTCTACTCTGTTCTGGTGAGGCTCCACCTGGAGTTCCATGTCCAGGTGTGGAGTCCCCAGCTCAGGAAGGACATGGACCTGTTGAAGCAAGTCCAGAGAAGGCCATCAAGACGATGAGGGGGAATGGAGTACCTTTCCTACTGGAAAAGGCTGAGTGAATTCAGTGTGATGAGCTTGGAAAAGAGATGGCTTAGGGGTGACCTAATTCTGGCCTTCCAGTACCTGAAGGGAGCCTACAAGAAAGATGGAGAGAGACTTTTTACAAGAGCATGTAGTGACAGGATGAGGGGGAACGGATTCAAACTGAAAGTGACTAGGTTTAGATTAGATATTAGGAAAAATTCTTTACTGTGAAGGTGGTGAGGCACTGGTACAGGTTGCCCAGAGAAGTTGTGAATGCCCCAGTTCAAGGCCAGGCTGGATGCGGCTCTGAGCAATCTTGTCTAGTAAAAGGTGTCCCTGCCCAAGGCAGAGGGGTTGGAACTAAACAGTGAGAAAGGTCCCTTCCAACCCAAACCTATTCTATGAGTATATGATATAATCATATATATATATATATTCAATATATATTTATCAGTATATATTCTGAATTATTTTCTGCTAGTAATACATTTGCTACCATAATATCAATGCTTAACATAATTTTATGTTTTTCAAAACAGTTTACAATCAGGAGGGTCTGCCTGTAGTCCAATTTAGGCTCAGTTCAGAAAAACTGGTTGTCTATGTGAGCATGAGTAAACGCAAACAAACCACGCTTTCAGTCCTATATACATGTACCAGTCCCTTTAATTCCCTATACACCTCTTAAATAGGTAAGTTTAAAAGTGTTTTATCTACTATTTATAAAATACTTAATTCTTCTGTAAAACATGATTCACTGGTCATTTTTTTTGGCAAAATTTCTTTTAAAAATTCATGTGTATTTCTACCAATGTATTTTTAATGCAAAACAGAATAAAGATAGAAGTCTTCTACTTTTCTTCAGAAAAACTGCTATTATCCAGGCTGTAATTTTCACCACATAACCTCATCAGTTCTGCAAAGACATCTTGATATTCATTCTATGGAATTAAAAAGAAATTACATGTATATCACTGATTGGGTTGGAATGAAAATAATAGAATTGTGGAGGTACTGGATTGAGAAAAAGCAAATGAAATAACAAAATATTCATGAAAAAAGAAAAGAGAAGAGTTATGAAATTTACTCTTGCATAAGTGTGACTTCTATTCCCAAGAAATGACATAGAGTAAAAAAATTTGCAAAACTATTTCAGTATAATAGTACTGAATTACAGGAAAATTATTTCACAGAAAAATAATTTCAACATTTTTTCTATTTCACAACGTACTGAAACTCAGAGCCATTTCCTGTTAGAAATAAAAATGAATTTTCACGTTTTAAAATCAATACAAGAATTAACACTAAAACCTCATCTGAAGCGAAGCAAATTTAAGCTAGAGAAAAGATTTCTGCAGCAAACACAATTAACCCCAGAGCAATTTACCAAGGCTTGTAGTGGATTTTCTATTATTAGAAATACTTAAACCAAGACTAGAATAAGGCTTTGTTCTTTTCTGTCTGTTTTTTCCCCCCAAAATTATAATCTATCATTCAAATAGAGCCCCTGGACTTGAGGTAAATTCCAAACGGGGTTCAAACTAGACAATGACCATTTGAAGGCACATCAGCCTTTAAAATTCATTAGCTAAACTCTACAGAGGAATAGTTAGTAACATTGGAAAGAAATAACTTGGGATTTCATTTTTGTCAAAAACTATACCAAATGTGAGCATGAAATACAGCTTTGAAAACTTTTATGAAGCTGATTTATGAATACCAATATTTGGAGATGTGCCTAAAATCAAAAACAGCTGGATAGCCAAAGCAATCAGGAAGAAGATAAGGAATTTCCCCATAATCAATTTGAATATCACTAATATTTTGCATATGCTGTAATTGATAATGCTTTCAAAGCTCTTTGGAAAGATGCAAAATCATTATTTTCCACTTTTTTTAGATAGATGAATTGTAGGCCTTATAAATGAGATAACTTTCCTAAGGTCATATGGCTTGTCAAAAATAAAATTATAGTCCTTATAACAAATTTGTTTCTCCAGCCACTAAATGATGTGAGCACTGCAGCCCCCTTGCTGTACAGGTAGCACAGTAATAAAGGAAAAGTCAGGTTTTGGAATTATGTACCTAGACCTCCCTTTTACTCTCATATGTAGGCAACATGTTTCCCAAGCCAATTCTTTCTTTTGCAGCGTTCACCAGCTTAGATAAAAATGGTCATTTGTTGGCTTTCATGTGAGCTACGAGGGAAGAGAGATGAAGAAAAAATAATGACATTACTGCCAGTCACAACATCTGAATAGCCCAGTATATTTATACCTTTAAATATCTTCTGTCTTGTAATCTTCTTGGAGCCAAACAGAGTCTATTCTTTGTATTGCTGTAATGCCCTTTTGGCACTTAATAAATGAATAATGATTTTCAACAGTATTCAGGAAAAAATACCACATTTCAAGGCACTGTTTGACAAGTGTGACATTGACTGCAACACTTACCAGACAGTATTTAGAGTCACCATCACTAGTGAGTAGAAAACTTTCCTAATTGCAAAGGTTTAATGAACATTTACTCTCAGAATCATTATAAATCAGTATGTAAACATAAACACACACTCCCCTGAAAAAATCTCATTGTGAAGGATGTTGTATAGCCTTAAATATGTTAATTCATTGGAGTAATGCTAGAGTTTATACTCAGCCATCTCCCCTCATGCATACATGAATGTCTTCCCATAAATGTGAAGGTCAGACTACAGTCAGGCAGACCACCCTCTTTGAGAAGCTAAACGTCCACTTGGCAGCCCAAATGCAAACTAAACCACGTGGGCTCAGGTGGTACTCCCAAAGCCTTTTCAGAATCCCTCATTTGTACCCCAAAAAATCCAGATTGTATCTCCCATAAGTCTACAGAAACACATCATTGAGCATGTTAGCTTACCATGGCCCTGGTAACCAGGCAGAAGAGCACAGAAGTCCTAGCGCTTTTATTAGGAGCAACTCTTAACCACAGGAACAGCAGTTAGACACACTAAAGTCCTTTCTTGCAAAGTAGCTGTTCACATCAGGTCTCATTATATATCCCAAGAGAACTCCACAGTGAAGGAAGAGCCCAATGCAAAAATCGAGAAAGTAGCATTAACATTAGCTCTGGTGAAGGCTAAACTAGGTATAGTGTATAATTATTTACCTAATTCAAGTGAATTAAAAAATAATTTAAACACAAGGTAAGAGATCTTAGTACAAAGTAGTACAAAACTATTATAATGAACTTTCAAAAATATTTTGAATATATATAGAGAGAGAAAGTAAATATCTGTACCTGCTCAGAAACTCTGTGGATTGTCAAGAAACTGTAACACTTTACACTCAACACAAAGTAATTTATGCATTCAGGGAAGACAATCCTATCTTACTTGGGTTTCCAAAGAAAGATGGAACACACCAAGCGCACATTTACAGCTCAGCTTGTTTTCCTGGACGTGTGCCCTTAGAGTATTTGGGAAAATCACAGAATCATAGAATAGTTTGGGTTGGAAGGAACCTTGAAAATCATCTCTTCCCAACCTCCCTGCCATGAGCAAAGAACATCTTCTGCTGGAAGGTGAAATGAAAACAGAGATTTACCAGTTCACTTACCATAACTATTCAGTGCCAAAGGGAAACAGCACAGCAACTCTGGATTCCATCCCTGCCTTCATAAAAAGTCAATGTTATTGTCACATATAAGAGTCTTGACCTTAAAAAATTCTGTCTTTTCTACTAGCAAATCATCGGAGGGCTACACTTATATAGCGATTATTTATATTATGTTCCTTATATATTTTAAAAATTTTTTTTATATTAAGCCCTTGCCACAACCTCTTCAAGTCACTTCCAAGGGAAAAAACCCTTTTAAATAATTTAGATATCTATCCACCTGAAAAAGATTCAGGGTCTGTGCAGTGCAGTTATTCTCCATTTCCAGAAATGTTTTAAAGGCTTATCTGAAATACAGCTGAAAAACTATTGTGGTTTTTGGTTGGTTCGGGGGTTTTTTTGCTGCCTAATAAATCTAGATTAAGATGAAAAGGAAAGAAATTGCACTTAAAAAAAGGTAAAGCTCCATCGCAGTGTAAAAAGATTTCAGAATTGAAAACATACCTCTTGGCAGTTCCTAGGACTTCAATTCCATCTTCATTGTCTTTGACTTTTAAGTGTTCACTACTCAAACTCCCTTATTGCTTAGCTTTGAGATTCCTTTTGTCATGATCCTACTTTTGTCCTTTGCTTCTTGCATGTGTCAATGGGAAAGCATTATGATCTGCCCTTGAATTAAATACAGTAAACAGCTCATTGGAAATCAGTTTCTGGTCATCTGACTGAGTTGAACCTCTAGATTAGCTGCTACTGTAGAGTTTGCCACTGGACTGAACCATTGCAAACAGGACTTTTGGTTTTGTGTTTTTATGAGTAACTTCTGCTTCAAAGCTAAGCAAAGCCATCACAATTTGGTCTAACAAAAAGGTGAGAAGCAAACAAAACTATGAAGATCGGTATAATGCATAATCCATTGGCGGGGGTGGCCAGGGGAATATGAAATACAACAACAGCAGTGAGTTCCTTCATTGCTTTTTTCTCCCAACACTCTGAAATATTGCCTTGCACTAATGTGCTTTTAATAATGTCTCCAATGTCCTTAGATAGAGTGATATTCCCAGAATTCTGTAAGGAAAACAAATTTCTGCCAACTTCTCCTGTCTTCATGCATTTACAAATATATCATCTGTGAAGACTGATACACCAAACAAGAAAAGCTACCCAACTTTTGGTAGGTTAAATATCTAATCTGATGCAGATTAGATTTTATATATATAGATTTTATATATATATGTGTGTGTGTGTTTGTGCGAGCATGTTGTGATAAATATATGCAACTACAATACACATAATTTGCAGTTGTATTTACTAACCTTCAGGGAACCAAAAATTACAAGCCCAAGCCACTTTTTGGTACGTCGATATGGCTCATGACTTCTTTGTTGGAAAATCCTGAGGTTTTACAGTTTGCAAACTGCACAGGCCCTATGGCTCACTGGTTGATGACTTCCATTTCAGTAAACAATATGCTTTATCAGAATTTCACAACAAACTCTTACATAGATCTCTTACCTTACTGAGCCCCTGTCCCCCACTTCATTCTGACAACATGAGTATCAAATTCTTGCTGCTACCCTGCAAGCATTGATGATTTTGCTCAGACTGCCTTGGCATGCAGAGAGAACTCCACCAAACTTTTAAAACACCGTTACTTTATCCTTTAACCCTTTCTTAACTTTATTTCTGCAATGGTATTTACAAATCTCTTCCATCTGGTATGGATTAGGGTTTATAAGTTCTACTTTATTATTCCACTGTGTTCATTCAGCCTTTCCCTACACTAACCTCATTTCTTTGTTTATATCCTGGCATACATACTGGAGGCATCATGGGACCCAGAGACAGAGGTTATGCCTATACTAGTACAGGTGTTTGATTAGATCCCAGGTACTTGCATAATACGTAACAAATAAAACTGTGTAGAACCTGCTTTTCTTCCCAAACTGAATATAATACAATCTTGTAGAGTGCAATGTCTTACTCTCATGGCCATATGAAAAGTTTAGTAGGAGCTGAAAAAAGATTAGTTTCAGCAGCAGCTAATAAGAGATCAGAAGCTAATTTCAAGTGCTTAAAAACCGAATGTATATGAAGGTTAGATGTGGCTTATCTCTGCTGATACAATGGAGTACAAATCATGAGAGGTACTATTTGATTAAATTGGATTTGTGTGAATGTTGCCGACAGGCCAAGGGAGGTGATCCTTGCTCTCTCTTCTGCGCTGGTAAGACCACACCTGGAGTACTCTGTCCAATTTTGGGCTTCCCAGTAGAAGAGAGGCATGGCTATACTAGAGAGAGTCCAACAAAGGGCCATGAACAACAAAGGGATGGGAACATCTCACATATGAGAGAGCTGTGACTGTTCAGCCTGAGGAATAGAAGGCTCGGGGATCTCTTCTATATCAATAGCTGAAGGGAGGGTTTCTAGGGGACAGAGCCAGGCTCTTTGCTCAGTGGTGCCCAGTGACAGGACAAGAAGCAAGGGGCACAAACTGAAACACAGGAGGTTCCCTCTGAACATCAGGAAATGCTTTTTTATCTAGAGGTGACTGAACACTGAAAAAGAGAAGTTGTGAAATCTCCAATTATTTCAAATATCCACCATGTGGAAAAGGTCCTGAGCAATCTGCTTTAGGTAGCTCTGCTTGAGCAGAAGTGTTGGACAAGGTAACCTTCAGAGGTGTCTTCTGACTTCAGCCATTCTGAGATTCTGTAATTATCAAATTTCCCATCCAAACACATTTGAAACTTCAGGTAAGTTCAGCAGAATGCTATTTCTCTCATTTTTACCTATTAGTTTAGGTGCTGAGGAGCTCCACAGGGAAAATTATTCACCAACAGCTGCTGACACAAGTGATCAAGTCCTTATCTCCATATAGTACAGGCTGTCAAACTGGTTTTTGTTTGGTTTTTTGTTTGTTTGTTTGTGGGGGTAAATACCATTACAATGGTAACAGAAGCAACATCCAGATCTATGTCCTGACATACCAACTACACATGCAGGACTTCTTGAGGCAGCTGCAATGGGATTGTGTGACATAGCAACTATTAAAAATAGCAAAATGTTTTAAGTTCTAAGGTTCAGAACCTCGGTCACAATTTAAGTAACCTGGATAATGGACAATATAAAAATTTCAGTGGTAAGATATGAATATATATTATAGATTTTGACATTAATTTACAATTACAAACAGAAATTAATAGGATGAAAAGAAGAAAAAGTCATGGATTATACAAGCTAACATGTCTTAAATTCATCTAGGCCTGATGCAAATTGGAAACAGAACATAATTTGGGTTTAGAAAAAGATTTTTAAAATTCTCTTTCTATTACCCTAAGATGTCTGTCAAATCCCAGAAGCTGGTGAATCAAATTCAAAAAATAGCTTTCTTCAGTTTTCTGACTTAGAACCAGAAACCATCACAGTATTAAAATATTGCTAAGCTTAAACTACGTGAGTGAAGGCTGGGGTGCACTTGGACTGTACTCTGGTCAAAAAGTCTATTGTTTTAGTTCCCTAAATTCATCAGGTTTTATGTGTCATCTTACATGCTTTACTGATGGCATCAATACAGCCAATATCATTCTTAAAATATTTTCATTGCTTCTTAATGAAGCTGACAGCACTACAATTCCTAATAGATTTGTTTGCTTTCTATATGTGCATATATATTCAGGTACACCTCTCAACACTCTCACATAAAAAACTGCTGTGGTTTGTCTGTTTTTCTAAGCAAGATCAGTATTCATGAAAAGGTTATGGCAACAGACATTTAACTCTATCCAACATTGAAAACAGAAGAAATACAGTCCTCCAAGCTGCTTCACAAGTATGTCTCAATCCTAAATGTTACGGCTGCATAGAAATCTCTGTGTCTAATAATTTGCACCATGAAGGATGTAAAACAACATCATCTCAGATTATATAATATGGCTGCACCTTTCATGAACCTGAATAAGACCAATGGACTGTTTCAAACTGGACAAGACCATCTTGCATTAGGCTCTATAGCAGCACAGTACTCTAAATCTTGTTCCTAGATCCATGAATTCTTGTTTCAGGGGTTTTCAAAAGTTGAAGTCAGTAGCTTTACTGTTGGTAAATATAAATGCATTGTATCTGAAGAAGACAGTGTTATGTATTTGTCAACATTTTCTTTCCCTTTTCAGTTTGGCAGTGTAAATTCAGATGATGAGTGGAGTGAATGAGTGAGTGAGTGAGTGAATGGGAAAAGAGCCCAAGTCACACAAGGGAATTGACATGTCAGTGCCCATTGTTGACTAGAAGCTCCTTAGCATGCTGCTATGAATCAACAGACATTTCTACTTTCACACTTACATAGATTTGTTATAAAAGACATCCCAGAGCTCTGTTTCATCTTGCTTGCCTTACAATGTTTATATGCTGCCACTGGGACAGAGAACAGATGTGATGGATTAACTAGCAATAAATCATATGGCAGAGAATGCACAGCATTATCATTCTAAAGAGGTAGCATTAAGTATTGCTCTAGAAAAAAAGGAGAACATTTCCCTGAAAATAAATTTTTCTTTATCCCACAAATGACCATCCAAGTCTACGTGCCAAACTTCGAGTCCATCTGGGCTACAGTAGTGCTTTCCTTTACTTTTAAAAGCTGTATTAAGCATTTGCTCAAGTTCAACGAAAACGAAATTTATCACACCCTTCGAAGTGGTGATACAGAGCACCATGTCCCACCATTTTCTCTTTCATTAAAAATAATGAAGAAAAAGTTTCTTACAACTGGTAGAACTCCCACCAACAAAGCATCAACAAAAATGAAGCCCTGCCAGTCCAGTCACATCCTCCCCAGGGAGCACTTCTACTCCTCCAGCATCTATTTTCTGAAGGCAAGATGCTGACTCCTACAACCTCCACAAGGAACCCAAGAGTCATAACATCCCCTCATTAGTATTTGCACACCATCTGGTGACTATTACTGAATTAACTTCTCACAGAAAATAACTTTTTAGAATATAAAATTAAGACTTTGATATGAAACTTTACTCTTTTCCTCCCTCTTCCTCCCAAAAAAATTGCAGAATTTTTAAAAGAGTAGTGTGAGGAAGATACACTTAAAAAGGTAAAGGGACTTTCAAGTGCTTCATTGCCCTTCTTCTTGTTTTATTAAAGTATGATTTAGTACACACAGGAACTGTTTGGATACAACTCTTTTTGCTTTTGTTAAATAATACGCACACTGTTGGGCACTGGAAAATACTGAGTGATAACTTTACAGTATTTTACTCCAATTTAACATTTTTTTTCTATGAAGATACTCATAATATTAAACCTCTGTGTGTTTCATTTGCCCCAGCAAGTCCCCAGGTGTTGCAAGGGCCTTTGGATTTCCAAGCTCATTTCCCCTGTAGCAGTACCCTGGGAGAAGAGAATAAGGTAAATCTTCAGTTTTGAGTCTTCAGTGCCAGTTAAGGGGATTTTTTTCCTTTGGGAGGAGAAAGGGAAAAGCAAGAATGTTTTGATAGTTTGCATTTCTTTTAGTGCTATTTCTCTCAAAGAGAAGAAAATCCAGGCAACATATATTAACCAACTATTTGATTTCACTGATTGCAATTGGAAATTAACCGCCAAATACAATTTAGAGCAAAGCTGTGATAATGCAATATCATAGTATTCATGAGTTAAAATAGAAAAAAATTCTCACAAAAAAACCCAGAGATGTAACTGTCTATTCAGACAAACTACTGAGTTTCAAAGAACCAAAATTCTTGATGCTATGGCAAATTTAAGAAGAACAGCTGTTCACGTTACATGCAGCAGTTATCTTTTAAATTAAATACACTGGTAATATTAAAGGAATTTTAATGCAACTGAAAAAATTAAAAATAAAATACCAAGGACCATATGGTGCTGCCATAAAACATTTATGTCCAAATATTTGCTCTCATTCTCATCCAATGAAAACAAAGTCCCAACTAGGAAGCAGAACTCATTTCTCTCTTAACAACCAGTAAAATATCACCCTGCCAAATTACAAACTACAGCAAGCAAATTCCTCCTTGCTGATCATAACTGAAATCAAACTTTGTCAGAGAAGGCAAGAAGTATCTCAAAAGTTGGACCAAAACATTCTACGATTCACCAGAAGACCCCACCGTACTGGACTCCTTGCGAAAAAACTGCAGAGAGGAGGTATGGTAATAGATGATTTTTCTCTCCAAATCATTTAAATTCTTTACATGTTAACACTGCAATGTATAAGTTAGTGAAGTTTAGCACATGTGCAGCTGTTTGCAAGATCAGAGTCTAGGCACAAGCAATGATGATTTGTTTCTTAATCAATATTTTAGCCCAGAGAGATTGAAAGTTATTTGAATTGCTGGTCTTGGAAATGCTAGATGTCTGATTTCAAGTTTAAGGGAGGCAGATTCCACAGGTTAAACCTCTTCAGTTATAATGCTGGAAATTCTGGCCCAAATCCAACAAAACACTTAAACATATGCTTGACCTAAAACACAGCGACAGCTGCAGAGAACTTAAAAGTTAAGAATTTACAGGACCAGGGAAAGAAGGATCAAGTCTAAATACCATCAATCTCTTTAAAAGTCTTTGGTTTCTGAAGCTTCTTCCTTCTATAATTTAAGATAGACAACCTGATGATGTTAAATCCTGACTGGCCTTAGGTTCATCTGTATTAACCTTTCATAAAGGAAAAAATGAAACCCCAACAAGTTTTCTCTAATTTTAGAAGGTGGGGAAGGTAACCAATATATTTGCCTAAATTAGGAGTATTGAGTACAAAACGTGACAGCAAAGCACACTGATTCTTTGATCTCAGTACAACTTAGCCCTTAATTTAACCAATGCTAGAACAGACCAAGATGACATTGTAATTAAAAGAAATTCACACAAACTCAAAGACATAACTAAACATAAATATCAAACAGAACTTTTGGTTTATATAAAATGCTTGGAGGAAAAAAACAAGGGAAAATATGCCAAAGAAATAGTACGAAAAGCAAAACCTTTAGGAAAGTGATTGAAGCATTAGTGATACCATCATCAAACCCAACAAACTATCAGGGGGTTGTGGCATTTATGGTGTCTGGAAAAGCAAGGCAAATCAAAACCACCATCCTGTAAATGCCTAGACTCCTTATCACCAGGTATATCTCATGCATAGACTCAATGGAGTCATAAACAACACTGCTCACACAATTACACTCATCAGAGAATCTCTGTTACTCTTGTCCAGAGCAGCCAGGTCAGGGCACACTCTGCGTGCACTGTGGGCGTGTTTGCACCAGGCAGCAGAGCTCAGCACCCACATCCTCAAAGCACAATTCACTGAGCACTAGCACCAAACTTGCACTCATCAAAGAGCCCTACAGCTGTGCCTTCGTGGTGTGATCCCTTCTGAAAAACAGGACTTACTAGCTGCACTTATGCTTTATAGTGCTGGAGCATTGTTGCTCCATGGAACTGAACCACTCTCCCTCCTGATCAGCACTACTGGTACTGTGCGTGGTGCTCAGTGCTTACCTCCCAGTGCATCCATTCCAGGGAAGGGGGCAGCTCCATCCACAACCCTCATCAGTGAAGATCATACTCATGTTCCCACAGCCACAGTATTTTCAGCTAATTCAGTCATCTGGTTAATGTTAGGTGGCTTTAGACCTGCATTCCATTGCTGTGCCATTTTGACTCCTGAAGACAAAGAATCATTGAATCATAGAATGGTTTGGGCTGGAAGGGACCTTCAAGTTCATCTAGCTCCAACCCCCCTGCCATGGGCAGAGACACCTTTCTCTAGACCTGATTGCTCAAAGTCCTATTCAGCCTGTCCTCAAACACTTCCAGGGATGAGGCATCCATGATTTCTCTGGACAACCTGTTCAAGCACCTCACCACCCTCACAGTAAAAAATTTCTTCCTAAATATCCAATCGAAATCAACTCTCTTTCAGTTTCAAGCAAAAGTGTCTGGTCTTCCATAATTCTCAGTATCTTTTCGTCATGTATATAAAGGTAATTATAGTTTTCAGAGCCCCTTTAGTGTAAACGTAGCACAGATTTTGAGAGAGGAGGGTACCTGCTGTTCTATGGAGGCATTTTTCATTTCTCCAAATAGAAGACTAGTTTGATTTTTTTTCTCTTGAAAGAGAGAACTGAACTGCTTTCTATAGATTCTTATCAGAAAAAAGATAAGGCTGAAGAGGCACTGCTGTCATGAAAACTGACCCTTATGTGTAACTCAGACTGTGGATGTTTAAAAAAAAAAATCTGTTTTGAACAGGAGCACAGACTTTTAACAAAAACACCTATTTATATGTTTCCTGCAGTAGGGAATCACAGGGTTAAAAATCCTAGGTAAGTTGTTCCATTGATTTCGAAAAGTGTATTACAATGGTTAATTTAAGAAAGTGCCCTCAATTTCCAGCTTCACAGTGTTCTTTTGCTTTTGTCTGTAACCTTCTAGAATTTTCTTCTCTATTTTAGTTCTTGTACACCAGGACTAAGTAACCTTCTCTGATAACAAAACAGATGGAGATCTCAGATTCTTTCATTGCAAAGTATATTTTTAAAAAAATACTTTAGCCATACATTTTTTTTCCCTTCCAACACTCTCCAAAGTATTATCTTTTCTGAAAAGTGTGTGCTAAAACTGAACTCAAGATCCCATTAGATTTTCATCAGACCCCCAAAATAGAATCATTTTCCTATCCTTTATTTGAGATTTCCCTTTTTGATATATCCAAACATTGCATTACTTTCCTCCCTTGGCTCACCCTTAGCCAATTATTTACCAGAACTCAAAAGCCTTTTAAAGCCACAGCTTCCCACAACAGTCTCCATTTTCCAAACACTAGCTTTGTCCTTTATTCATCTCCATGAGACCACACTACAACACACATCTCCCACTTTCACTTAACAAGCAATCTGACATCCCTGTGTGTCAATGATCTGTTATGTTCGTCATTAGTCACTTTCCCCTATCTGTAATACTTATGAGTAATACAAAGTTTCATTACAAAACAATGTCATTAAATAACACGTTAATTTTCTGATAATATCAGTCTGTCAGTTAACTATGAAACAAATACAGTAAAGCTCCTAGGCACATGCTTAAGCCTTAAGCATTTTACTCACACTAATACTAAATCCTCATTGCATACACACCCAGCACTTGACTATAGAAAGGAAATAAAATACACTATCACAATCAATCCGTATACCTAGGATTCCAGGTTTGCCATCTCATTCAGAGATAGCCAGCAGTAATGTTGTATACAAACAGAAAAGGCTGAGCTCAGACTGAGAAAAAATTCACTAAAACAGTGAATCCTTTAGATTCACTAAAATAGAAAGTGTTAGGATTCTTTTATCTCATTCTTGTATTTTGTAAAACACTTGTACGTGGAAAAGCTGGGGTTTAGACAATAAAATACTTTTCGCTTTGGACATTTTTTTTTAAATTCACTCTACTTACATGGGAAAGGTCATAGCCACTGTGCTTGTACTGTGCTTGGGGGGATTAATCCCCCTACCTGGATTGTATTTGATGATACTGTTTTGGCTTAGAAGAGAACATTGTTTGGAAGATCTGGATCTCTATAGCCACATATTTTTCATTTCCCTCCACCTGCTCACATTTTGATGATGATGATGATTGGGATTTAAAGGAAAGACCATTGTTATGAGTTCATGACACTCCCACAAATACTTGGAATTAAAAGGAAAACAGAAGAAAAAGGAAAATCTTTACAGTTATCCTGTTTCAACTCTTAACATGCTGGATGCTATCTCAAAGGATATTGCTTAGTTTTTCCTTCAAATTTATCTTTTCATAAACAGACAGACAAATTTATTTAAAACTTGTCATAACTTAAACCATCAAATATCTTGTATACACACATCAATAGAATTTCCTGTTGTCTTTGTCAGAGGCTATGGCATTGGTCAAGATATGACTGAATTCTTATCCTAACTGTGCTCAGAGGAAAAACCAATCCCTGAGTTCAGTGGGGAAAGATCAGGCTTTTATAATGAGAACTGGAATACTGTAGGGATATTGATTAGCTCACAATGTACTCTGAATTAATAATTGCATTTCACAGATAGAGATTCAACAGTCTGAACTCCTAAGGATTTAATTACTGAGGCTAATAATATAAATATGAAAAATAGAAAAAAAAGGTTTTCAGAAATTGTTTTTCAAATAAAAGAAGGAAAATAGTGTTAGTTTTGGGGGGGAGGAAATTAAAGAGCTGATTCTTTAGCCAAGCTTTGCAAATTATCTTTTAACATTCCATAATCAATAGGACCAAAAATTGTAGAATCAGAAAAGTTTGGGTTTGTACTCATCTCTGGGATTGTCTCAACCCAGGTACAGCACCTTGCACTTGGACTTGTTGAACTTCATGAGGTTCCCATGGGCCAACTTTTCAAGCTTGTCCATCCTGTCCTTCTGTCGTGTCAGCTGCGCTGCTCAACTTCGTGTCACCCGCAAACTTGCTGAGAGTACACTTGATCTCACATATAAACATACAAACAAATTATACATTTGTCTGGACTCTGTAAAATTAAGTTAAAATTTCTCCCCAGACAGAGGTTGCTACCATAGCAACATGAGCCTGACCTGTATTACTGAGAGACTTTATCAGATAAGAGTACATTCAGACTAGAGTCTGCACCAGAATTGGATGAACTATGTTCACTGATCAGCTGTTCCAAGTGGTTTCGTTATAGGACTTGAAAATATGGTAAATGTCCTCCCAAAACTGTAATAAGATGGAGGAAAGATCCATTACCATAACAGGCTCCTACATGTCTCTGCCCAAGGCGAAGCACCTAATTTTGTGCTCAAAGTTCTTGAGTTTCTTCTTAAATGTGTCCTCGTTTTTGAGAAACATTGAGTCACCAGCTAATGCCAGTTTCAGTCTCCAGTGAGAAAACAAGTAGGCAGTTCTGGAGCAAATGAAGACACTTGCCACCCTGTTCTCAGAGACAAAAAATGCAAACTTCTTGCTTCTGATCAAGAAATAAAGTACATGCACTTCTTTCATGCAAGATCAAGTTATTTTTCCATTTATAACAATGGAGATATATGGACATGGGTAATCAGTCCTAAATCTTATTTTATTCCCAGGTCCTCACATTCAAGATAATCATGCCAGAAACCTTTAGAGCAAATTTGACCACTAATCTAGTTCTCTAGTTTCCATCTTTATTTATTCACCAAATTATTCCAAACAGTAGGAAAAGCTGCATGAACTGATTTCCCTAAATAGATATTGGTTTTAATGTGTTCAACAATGAAAGAGGAAAACTTAAAAATCTAGATCAGAGAAAAAGGTTATCAGAAGACTTCTTTGACATACTCTCTTTAGTGTGTATTGGTTTTTGTTGACAGGGTTCATGTTTAGGATGTAAGTTGTTCATCCTGTTAAAATAATAGATTTTCTTTCTTAGCAATAAATTCTGATTTATGTTTTCCTAAAAATGTTGTTAATGTGTGGATTTTACTCTTCAACTGTCTTTCTGAAGTAGAATAGACTAGACTACACTAGACTAGACTAGAATATTGAAATTGGAAGGGATGTAAAACAACCATCTAGCCCAACTGCCTCAGGGCTAAGCAAAGGTTAAAAAATGTTATCAAGGGCATTGTTTAAATGCTTCTGAAACACTGACTGGTTTGTGACATCTCTGGGAAACCTGTTACAGTGTTTTTACCACCCTCTCAATAACGAAATACTTTCTAATGTCAAGTCTAAAGCAGTTTAAAGTCCAAGTAGTATGGCTGATTTAGGATTATTCTTCTACACAGAAGAATGGCTGCATAGACAATAAACACTAATAAATAAATTGTGGAGGTTTTTTGTTGTCTTGTTTTTACAGAAAATTCAAATACCTTTTTCTACACTTTCTCCAAATGTTTTAAAACTTGTTTCAAACTTTTATTATCTGCATGGGAATAATGACACTTCTAAAGGATCCAGACTAAATGCAAAGTATTTTTCATGTTTGTCATCACATCCTCTAGATATTTTTAGTCTGATTCAAGTTCCTCTGAAAGGAGACACAATACAAGTACTGCTTTCCACTGGCCAACGTTAAAGCAATGACATAGACCATTACTTCATCTTTCTTTATGTATATCACACACTTCTAAATGTGATATCAAAGCTGCTAAATACATCCCCATCTGCATATATGTAGAATGAGATTTGCTGCTGCTTCCACAGCTAGCTGATGCCGCATCTTAGTGGTGTTACACAGAAAATGTAAATGGGTGAATCCTTGGTATATCTTATATAGCAGAAAAAATACTGAAAGACAGCTTCATATAGCATTTACAATTATTTGGTCTTTCAAATCTGTTATATGAAAATAATGGCAGTGAAAAAATGGGCTGAATGCATTTTTTTCAAACAACTCGTGAGATAAAATAAAGTCTCATGTTATTTTATGTTATTTAGGGTATTAATTTTACTTGGGTCATGGGAAAACAGCTACACTTTCATTAATGAAATGCTCTTAGGCTAATTTCCATTTGTATGCAAGCAACATCATCAGGTTTAGTACATGCACACAGTCATACATACTTATACCGATATCTGCATGAGAAGAAAGCGAACAGGCTGTTGATTTATTACACACAAATTGAATGAATAAGATAACATTTTATTAGCAAGATACCATTATAAAAATGACTGTAAATGGATACAATACAAGTGGTATATTGCCTTATCAGTAAATCTACTGTATGTTAGGACCTGGTACATGTTGCAATAAAAAGATAATTAAAAATATTGAATCACAGAACCATAGTCCAGTAACAACAAGCTCCATTAGTGAAACAGTATGTACTACCAACCAGGTTCAAAAAAGACTAAAAAATGAATTCAATTTTTAAGGAAGAATGAAAAACCCTAAGTCCAGGCAGTAAAAGAATAAAGGGGAGTATTTTTCTGAATTTCTCTAAAAGAGACTAAAACATTACTTGACACATGAATTTTTTTGTTTGAGGAGCTTTATCTCANGTTTCAGGGAGAAAAAATATAAACCAAATGTTTAAGGTTTGTTTTGCTTGGTCTTGACCAGAAACAGACTGAGATATAGTCTCATTTGGGGATGGAAACTGAAAAGAAGACAGCAGTGGATCATTTTGCACAGATTNAGTGAGCATATTTCTGATAAGGTCATATTCACACTCTTTAACTTTTGTATTGTTGTACTAGCACACTAGAAACCCATAGAAATATTTCAGAGGGCTTTCTTATGTTTGGGGGGGGGAATGTTGTTGTTGTTCATTTTTTTTTNCTTCCACACACAGGCAGAATCTTACTGGCTTTAAGACATGCAGGTGATATTTGCAAAATAAAAAATATATCTTCTTACTTCTTGAGTTTGTGTCACTGATTTAGCAAGAAAACATATCCAACTAACATAGAACATAAGAAAAGTGATAATTTTTAAGTTGTTATTTCTTAAAGACCCTTGGAAAATTGTGTGGGAGAATAGTGAATTTAAAATCTCTTTTAAGAAAGAAACCTTTACATTTGAGCCTGACCCAAAGTCCAATGAATGCTGCCTCTTACTTCAGTGTGACTCAAACCAGCTTTTTATTGTTTAATCTTACCCCAATCGATTTCAGCAGCACAGTTCCCACAACCTTTTATTATCATAATAAATTTAACTTTTGTATTTTCATAGTACCTAAAAGTTGCAACCAGGGTAGGATCCAGTATGTCAAATACTATTTAGAAACTTCTTATTAGATGACAGTCTCTTCCTTCGAAGGTTTCAGTTAAGTCATTTTGCAGATGACACTTCCCACAGGTGCACATCAGGCAATACTGACACAATCAGACCTGATGAATCAGTGAAGTTAATAAGTGAAGTCAAGTGAATAAGGAGTTTGCTGAACTAAACTTTTATATGACAACATTTTTAGGAGAGGGAACACATCTGTCTTTTAATCTTAAACAAACAAGCATCCCTAAATATGGTATAATACTGGAAACTTTATTTTCTTCCTTCCTTACACTTCCTGCAGTAGTAAGAGTGTTTTACCCTTCTCTGCAGCACTACTGGGACACCAGCTACATTCTGGTGGCCATGTTTTTAAAATTATGTCGAAAGTGAATTTAGAAGTTAGAGAAATGATGTGAGGGAAGNTTTTTGTTTTTCTTTCTTCCTTCTGACTATCAGTTTATAGTCTCTGCAGCACTCCAGCTGATCGATACACCAGCTCTCCCCCTTCCACACACAGGCAGAATCTTACTGGCTTTAAGACATGCAGGTGATATTTGCAAAATAAAAAATATATCTTCTTACTTNAACATTTAAGCACTTTAAAAGAAGAAATTACCACATTGTAAATAGCTTCTAAATTCCACAGATTGAACAGGGAACCATGACTGGAATTTATATCCAGATAAAATAAATATGGAAAGTACAATTGTAGCAATGACAGTGATAGATTTTTGGAAGTACCAAGGGAAGTGGTGGATTCCCTGTGTCCTGATAAATTTGAATCAAAATCAACTAGAAAATCAGCGCTAGCCAAACAAAAGTAAAGAGAATAATTGATGAGATAATCAGTGAAATTCTGTGGCCTAGATATAAGAGGTCAAACTACATTACTGATAAATGTAAAGATCAGAATAACTACTTGTTCAGATAAAAATCAGGTTCATTTTGGTACTAAGAAACTCAGATTTCTGCTAAAAGATTTCTATTTAGGAGAAACAAACACTTGGGGTACATGTATATCTCAACTCTACCCTACAGGTACCTGGTACTTCAATCCAAACCCCATTCTTTGAACTCATCATTATTAGTCTGTTTCCTAATTCCACTTCCTAAGGACTTCCCATAGTTACATCACATCGTTGACTATTCATTGGCTGTGTATCACTTTATTTCCCTCTGTGTAGTGAGATNAGTTTTATGAACAGCACTGCCTGGATTTGGAAATAAGCAATGTCTTCCACTCCTCATCCCTGCCCCTTTCCCCTCAGGTCAACTGCTTCTCTTTCCTCCCCTCTGGTCAGTTTAATATGGAGATGCTGCCTGAGCCTTCTTGTACAGAATAAGCACACAACATTTTCTCCTGGGAGCTGGTTCATGCAAAATACTGCCCTGCTGAGAGAGTAGAAATTTACCCATAAGACATTCTTCCAGCAGCAAGACTCGAGAGGAAACCTGATCAGAATTTTTAAAGACATGCCTTGATTTTTTCTATAATTCCTTCAAAGTTTCAGGGAGAAAAAATATAAACCAAATGTTTAAGGTTTGTTTTGCTTGGTCTTGACCAGAAACAGACTGAGATATAGTCTCAT
>WEIV01015774.1:33346-48225 GCA_013390005.1 Calyptomena viridis
ATTCATTGGTTGTGTATCACTTTATTTCCCTGTGTGTAGTGAGATACTATCTAGCTCAGGGGAAGTGTTTTATCTTGCCCAAGTGTCCAGCTATAGAATAATGCAAACATAAAAAGAGGAATCACAGTAAATTACACATTCAAGACATATCTAACTTCTGTAATGAAGTATAAGTACTTCAGACAAACTATAGATAGCTGGGATACTATCTCTGACATTATTTTGAAATGCACAAATACTATTTCAGTCTGGTATGGTCTGCTCTGCAAGTAAACCCAGTGCCTGGCAGAATCACTGAGATGCTGAACCAGACCAGCTTGAATCACAGCTGGAAGATTAGTCTAAGTCACAGGTGGAGACTCTTGTAACTGGATGGGACCAATTCCAGTAAGTATTACATGATGCATTGTAATGAAACTTAATGAGGAATGGGGAGAATTTAAGCAATCCTGGGAACTGGATGGTCTAATGATTCTCTGCCTTAGGGGCATGTACAATGTCATTCATTTAGTCACCAAAAAGTAAACATAAACTCTCCATTCTTTCATATGATAATGCAGAAAGACAGACACTGTGACTACTCTACATCCATAAGCTCAGCGTAGCACTTATTCACTTCATTCTCTCTGCTCACTGTGTTCCACATTTATCAGAAAATAGTAATAAGACATAGGTTAATAATCACAGAGATTAATTTTAAAAAGGCTTTTTTTTTTATGGTTAGTTTCCAGGAAGACACAGTCCTCTCTCATTTAGACCACTCTTCTGTATTTTGATGCAGAGCCACTCTACCTTTGCACAGTTTGAATTCCTCATAATAGCATGCTCTACTTCAAGTTATAAAACCACAAAGCACAAGTCCCTCACATTTGGCCCTTTTACATGATGTCCACCTATATTTCTATCATTTTGTGCCTCTGGGTGGAGGTCTTATTTTTTTTAAAGTTTCACTCTGGCTATTGGAAATGTTCACCTCCTGATCCTCAGAACATTCTGAACAGCCTTCTTTTCTTCTTATGAAGGCTGTGCAAAATTCATTACAAAACTACAGCACAGAGAAGATGTAACCTGTTGGTATTTATGCTCAGTCTCAAGATTTTTCCCTTCCAGTCTTCCAAAAAGCACACTCCTTAGAGAATCTACAGCTACTTATGATCAATTTAAACAATTCGATTCTTTTATTCACACGTCCAGTAAAAGGTTTCTTAATAAAAAAAGATTAACCTGCAACAATCATCCAACTATTAAGGTCTATGACTAGATATTCTGCCAACAAATTAAATATTCCACATCTTCTAAAAATTCAGGTAGTATGAACATTTCTAGACTGTCTTATATAGAAACCATGAGCCTATGACAATTCATCTCGCCACAGGAAGTTTCCCTTTTTCTGTCAAATGCCCAATGCTAGGCAAAAAGAGCACACATACAGTGCAAGATCCAGATCAACATGAAGTAAACAAGTGTTGCAACTTCTAAAACAAAGGTATGTTTACTGAATCGTATGACTCTCATGCCCCACTGTGTTAGTGAAGAAATTGGTGTCTCCCAGCAAGCCAGAAATCTTCCACGCTAAATGGGCAGGTACACACAGTTTAAGTGACAAAGAATGTTTGGCAAAGGCATCTGTTGCAATTGATGCACTTCTTGGGAGTTGAAGCACTGTATTCAGAAAAACACTTTCAATAAATCCACTTTTGTCTTAGACCTTAAAATTTCATTTTGTGCTTAGAAGAGTTTCCCTCTTTTTCATTTTTTGGGGGGGTTTTATGTTTGGGTTTTTTTTTTTTTTTAAAGGGGAATCAGTGTTTTGAAAATTAAGTCTGTGAGTGGGAACAGGGACAGTGTTTTGAAAAAGGAATACACAGCATCTTGGAAATTAGTGTACAGCACCGTTATGCTGTTTATATCCATAGTTTCTCTTTTCAGCAACACTACAGTGAATAAGAATGTGTGACAGTAACCTTGTAAAGAGCAAATGTCCATAGGCTTTTCTCTAGTGCTAAGATAGCTTGAACATGGAGAAGAAATAGAGAAGTTATTTTGTCTGACACCAGATGTTATACCTGTCACAGCTTCAGGTAAATGTCCCAAAATAAAGAATACAGTAGCCTCAAATTCATTCAACATCGCTATGTGTGATGATACATAGACCAGAAGATATATTGATTTCCAAACACTGTCCTGGTGTGCAAGAAAATCCACTGTTCATTACTTACTGTGCACACATAGTATAGATGACAAAAGTGTAGTGATTTGAAAGCATAAACATGAGTATAGAGCCTAAACTCTTCTGTAGACTGTATGCATTGGACAAGAGCCATGCCTTGGCACTGAGCAGTGAATATTGCACGTAACAGAGTACAGCCTTGGGGATCAAGTAACTATCATCATACGGAAAACATTTGTTTGATTTGCTTTATAAAAGCGAGATTCACCTCACATCTACTGGCTTAAAAGCTCTTTAGAAGACAGTGGAAGGCAAAGGAAATTAGAAAGTTGGCTAGCAATTCCTTCAAGAGATCTCTATTTCTGTCTAACTTAATAGGGAAAAATTTTAATAGGGAAAAATATGTATCAAGCATTTATATCTATGCCTCTCTATAAGACAAGATATAAAAATTTGATTATTATCAGATCATTGCCTTTGAAAATTTCCTTACAAATTCCAGTTTACATTAAAATTTTATACCAAGACATACACAGCCCAATACAAAAATGCATTAGTTTACTCTGGCATTTGTATGCCACACAAATGGTTAGAATACAAAAATACCTGTAATGCATGAATTACAGAGATAATATAGATGTAAATTTAGACAGAAATTTGCCCAAAATTTGCAAGTTAAAAAAAAAATTAGGTTATTTAATTTCCGTTAATGAAAGTGAGAAAATATGCTATTGGAAGAAAGCCTTTCTAAAAGCACAGAGCAATTATGCTTCTTGCTCAAAAGACCACAGATTCCACATAAAACTCACAATGCACGGCCAATTATTTGGCGTTCAAATTCCCTTATTGTAGCAATTGAAACAATCTCAAAGAGTGCAAAAATTACCAAGTAGAAAAATCTATTCTTTAAAGTATACTGTGCATTCATTTTGCACATAAACGATCTTAAAATATTTCAGAAGGTGCTGTGCTTTTTAGTTTTAAAAGTAAAAATAACATCTATCACTTTAGTAACACTGTTAGACATCTTTTAAATAGATTTTTAACAGAATTACAGACATGTTGGAGATAGCTTACATTCACTGAAAAGGCTACTGTAGTGCATTAGTCTTCAGATAAAGTAATAGGATCTTTTCCATGTATTAACGATCCTCCATACAAAAGATTTCTTAAATTTTTTTAAACAGCTTTATCAAGTCGAGGTTACAAAGCACAAATGGGTAGCTAAATGATACCTCGTTACTGAAAAAGTATTGCCCGAATCCATACAGATTTTGATTGCTTTAGGAAAAAGAGGAATTTGCAAGGTTTGCTTCTTTAAAACTAAAGTATATTTTAAAATTTACAATAGCATAACAAAGTGAAAGACAGTCTTGTAGTGCAGATTTTTTTTTACTATCTCACTTGCTTCTAAAGAGTCTTTATCAGACCAGTACGATTTAAGCTGTAATGCATTGATTTGTCCCCTCTGACATGATCACAGAGACAAGCACCACACTAAAACCTCCAAAATGTGTTGCTGACTTTCCATTTGCAGCTCTGATCTAGCAAAGGCAATGCTAATTTTATGCTATAAATAACTATTTTAAAATAAGTATTTTTTACTTTAAAAAGTAGATATATTCTATTCAGGTCAAATTCCTGTTGATAGCAATAACAGCTGTATATTCCAGAAGGAATATACATATACATACAGAGAAAGAGCTCCTAGCATTTGTACATACATATGCACATTTATCTACCCAGCATCCATCACGCCACCAATGATTCAAGTACTACTAAATGTGTATTGGTTTCTGGTTCCCATTTCTTGTCTTAATCAAGAGTGTTCAAAAAGACTTGTACACCTACACCTACAATTTGTCCATTTCTCTGGTTCAAATTTCAAAGCACTCAGGATCAGGAAATATAAACCCAGGCATTTGGCAAGGCACCCAAAAGTAGTAGAAAAAAATAAGTTGTGTGGAACAAACGATGAATCAGTCTTTTATTCATTTTTCTGCAAGGTTTGTAGCAAATAAATGAGCCTTTCTTTTTGGTGCTACCACAGCATAAAAAGAGAATCACTGGAACATGTTGGAATAGCCATAAAAAGTGAATAAAAAATAGAAAGAATGGCTCTCAAATGCCTACATAAAGCTAAGTCAGGGCTATAAAAACTGCTGCATCTAATTCCATAATTTCTTTCTGCATTTTCATGCAGTCAGCCATTCTGAATTGTCCTGGAGTTCACTGTCCAAGGATATTGAAAAAAGCCTTATCTAATCCATAATACAAATTATTTTTTTATGATCATTATTTCCTATTGATGTCATCATTGCTAAAAAAGGGTATTAACTTCAAACCAAATAATTACCAGAATACGGCATTCACACTTTTACTTGCCCTCCCTCAAGATTTTTTATAGACATACATTTCATTTGATTTTCTGTACACCCCTTAACAGTTTGTGAATTTTCATTTCTCTCTAAGATATGAATATATTATACTAAGGGACATTATATAAATGAGACCATTATTCAAAATGAGAACCTTCTCTACTAACAGCATCACTATTTGCAGAGTATGAGACAAAATAAATGTCTCCCATGAGTGACTAAATGCAAAATAAAAAGTAACCACTCAACTTTAATAGTTTAAAAATGCTATTAAACATAATGGCTCTTCAACATTCAAGCAGCACTATGTTTTAAGCGATCTTCATTTTTAAAGAACTATTTTATTTACATTTGAAATATTGATGGTGCATAAAGTTCTGTTCATGTAGTAATGATAGTCAAAAGTATTTAAAATAATTGACACAAGACCAAAGCCATAAGTTTGCTCTGTCCCTAGGCTGAGATTCCAATGCTAAAAACATAAACATCTGAAGAAATAAGAAACACCTACTCCGCTCTTCACAATTCTTGAAAAAGCATCTGTGACTTTCTTAGTAAACTAAAAGAAGAAATATCAAAGCGAAACCTACCAGGTTATTAAGCAGTAAAGTAGTAATTCAATCTGGGCTTTTTACTGGTTGAGGAGAAGTCTGGCTCTGGGTGTATATTCCCAGAAATTAACTCTTTATGTAGTAACCTTATCATCAAAAAATATAGGGGTAAAGGTGCTTTTTCAAAATACCACAAAGATCATGCTTGTATTTAAACAGGTAAAAAGACAGAAATATTATTTTTAATTTGTGATGTCCTCTTTGAAAAGAAATTCACATTATTATTTCTCGTATTGCTCAGGACTGAAGGCAAAATCTTCAGGAGGAAGTACGACTGATTCCTCATATTATTTTGTCAGCTGATATGGAGCCTGGTGGCCATGTCAGCACAGCATCCATATACTATGTGTGCTCTGAGCAACAGCATAATTTGTGGGAAACCAAACAAATACACATGCTGCTTTACAGGAAAACAAAAAAGACTACAGGTGAGATTTATGATTCCACAATTACTAGTGTGCCAGCTGTACGGGCCTCAAGTAGCCTTGCAAATTATGTGAAGTGGCCCAATCCACAGGATCTGTCTCTCCAGTGAAACATGGAACTAGAAAGGAAGCAGGACACACTCAGAGGGCACAGCTGGCACACATTGCAAGCATAAGCTATAAATTATGTAGCTTTTCTCTCTCTTTTACTCAGTTGAATTTATTCTAAGTTTCTGTGTAGGTCCATGTCTTCCTGAAGAGCACTCCATCTTATTGTTTTCCAGTGTAGACAATTAGAAATTAGAAAAAAGAAAATGGTTACATCTGTTTACCAAAAAATGTAACCAGCCATAAGCAATACAGGCTTTGAAACAAGCCAACAACTACATCTTACTTTAAAGCTGGCTAAAAAATTCAGAGCATACGTAAATTCAGAAAAATTCTCAAAGACATACTAGCCTGGATTGGGAGGAAGGAGACGAAGTCTCCCCAAAATTAGCCAAGAAGCAGATCAAAAAGTCACTGGTTAAGTAAAACACAGAATTGTAATTTATTGGTTCTTATATATTAGTAACTTTACTTCCTATTTTGTAATTAGGAAAATCAAACTCTTAGATCATACAGAATAAATGTATACTTATATATATATATATTTATATATACTTATAAATGTATATTTATTCTAGAACAAACAGAAGATTTTTCTCTTTCAAATAATAATGTTTAATTGTTAAGTACAATAAATCTAGAATGCTTTTACACTCATGGAACAAACATACTTGGAGTCAAATGTTTTAGAAGCAGGCAATGTCAACAACATTAGCATTCTTAGCAGTGCTCTATAAAGCAGGAAAAGCCTGTTGGGGAACTGATAATCTAAAAACCTCAGCAGAAGGAAAAGTCTTCCCAATGTAGTGAGCATAACAGTGAGAGATACATGATAGACAGTGACTGACTGTGACTTTAATATATTCTGCAGTTTTCCTCAAACTTTTTCACATCTCTTATTTTCCATTTGAATTTTCTTGAGGAAACATTTAGAAGACCAAACTGAAAGCAAGGTGAATTGGGGTAAACTACATACAGGTAGTTAAAGAAAACCCAAACATACTAGTCTTACATTTTTGTGAATTATATAAAGTCACAGGACAGGAAAAGAAACAGATTTAAATTGCTTGTACAACATCACACTTCAAGACAGGGACATTGCTTAGGGGTAATCCAGACATATATCCATGTAGCAAACTATTTACTACTTTGCTTCCCCTTCCTTACATCCGTTCCTGGGTAGGTACTAGCTATGTAAATGCTTCAACTGCCAACATTTTGCTGACAGCTTAGTGGTGTATCTACACTCACATCTGATTTCTGTCCAGTCAAAACCACACCTGGCATTTCCAAATGGAATAATTCACAATTAAAACATGGACACGACTAATTTCCATTCCCAACTGTCTTTTCCTTCCTAGAGTGTCACAGTCAGTGTTCTCAGCAGACAGGATAGATACCTGTCCTTGCACTGAAGCCCTCTCACCTAACATTCTACTTCCTCCAAATCATTTCTATGGTTGGTTTTTTTCTTTCTTTTTGAATCAATGCACTCCTTTAATTTCATAAAAGTCTCCGTATACCATTCACAAGCACAGCACATTGTAAAAGGCATCTGTGCTTTTTCTGATTGAACACCTATATACCAGCAACCAGCTCCACCTTTTTTTGTAGTATCTAGCCTTTTCTTCAAGGCCCTGAACTGCTCTGCTTCCAAGCGCCTGCTTCATTCACATCTCCTCTTTTTTGTTGTCATGGCTACAACACCAGCCTCACATCCAGGCTTCATTTTCCCCATTGGCAATTTAGAATCATAGAAACATAGAATCATTAAGGTTGAAAAAGATTTCCAAGATCATTTCACCTAACACCACCTTGTCACCTAGACCATAGCATTAAGTGCCGTGTCCAGTCATTTCTTGAACACTTTCAGGAATGGTGACTCCACTACCTCCTTGAGCAGCCCATTCCAATACCTGATCATTCTTTCAGTAATGAAATTCTTCCTGATGTCCCACCTGAACCTCTCCTGGTGCAGCTTAAGGCCATTTCCTTTTGTCCTCTCGCTAGTTGCCTGAGAGGAGAGACCCCACCTACAAACACTTTTCAGGTATTTGTAGAGAGTTATAAGATCCCCTCCGAGCCTCCATTTCTCCAGGCTAAACAACCCCAGCTCCCTTTGCTACTCCTCATCAGACTTGTGCTCCAGTCCCTTCACCAGCTTGGTTGCCCTCCTCTGAACTAATGCCAGCAGCACCTCAATGTCTTTATTGAAGTGATGGGCCCAGAACTGGACACAGTACTCAAGGTGTGGCCTTCCCATTGCACGCACAATCACTTCCCTAGGTCCACTGACTACACTATTCCTGACACAGGCCAGGATGTCCTTGGCCTCCTTGGCCACCTGGACACACTGCTGGCTCATGTTCAGTCACTGTTGACCAGCACTCCCAGTACCTTCTCTGCTGGGCAGCTTTCCAGCCACTCTTCCCCCAGCCTGGAGTGCTGCATGGGGATGTTGTGACCAAAATGCAGGACCCAGCATTTTGTCTTATTGAACTTCATCCTGTTGGCCTTGACTCACTGATCCAGCCTGTCCAGATCCCCTTGCAGAGCCCTCCTACCCCCCCAGCAGATTAACAATCCTGCACAACTTGTTTGTGAATTTACAGAGAGTGCATTCAATCCCCTTGTCCAGATCATCAAGATATTAGACAGGACCAGCATCATACTGAGCCCTGGGGAACACCACTAGTGACTGGACATCAACTGGATGTAACTCCATTCATGACCACTCTTTGGGTCTGGCCGTCCAGACTGTTTTTAACAGACCAAGGAGTGCACCTGTCCAAGCTGTGGACTGCCAGCTTCTCCAGGAGAATGGGAGACAGTATCAGAGGCTTTACTGAATTTCCAGGCAGACAACATCCACAGACTTTTCCTCGTCCACTAGGCTGGTCACCTGGTCATAAAATGAGATCCAGTAAGTCAAGCAGGACCTGTATTTCCTAAGCCCATGCTGACTAGGCCTGACCCCCTGTTTGTCCTGTAAGTGCCATGTGATCACACTCCAGATAATCTGTTCCATAATCTTCCCCAGCACCAAGGTCATTGTCTTAGTTACAGGGGACAGAACCAGGTATCACTATGTGGGTATAACCTAAACTGTATATTCTACACTCTCTATGTCATTTGTGATGGACTGTTAATAATGAATCATTTGTAGCAGCTGCCCAGGGCACACAAGATGCCTCAGGCTATAAGAAATAAGAAAAGAGATAAACCCTATGAGGCAGGGGAGGTTTCTTTTCACACCAATGACTCAGCTGTGATAACTTCCCTCTGGGAAGGCATTAGCAACTTCACAGCCAGCTGGAGAGCTCCTCTCTGCTAACGGGCCATCATGGACCCAGCTGCACTTGCACAATATGCAGTTGCAATGACCTAGATTGTCAAAGATTCCAAAGAATATCCCATGNTATGGACATCACACTGTCTGTGCCCAGGACAGCCTTTCACCACCATATCTCCTCCCACTAGCCCTTCTCTGTTCATAAAGAGCAGGTCTAGCAGAGCACTACCCCAGTAGGCTTGATTACCAGCTGTGTCAGGAAGTTCTCTTCCACACACTCCANTGTCAAAGATTCCAAAGAATATCCCATGACTCACAGAGTTAAACCACCCGTTGTGAAACTCCCTGCCCTGGGTGAGGGAGCATTCCCACCTGGACCTGAGCATATATAATCTTTGGGTTTTGGGACTTGGGGTACCACTCATTGGATCCAGATGAGGGACAGAATTTCAGCAGGACTGTGACTGCCATTCTTGAGGAGACTGCCATCGTTACTTTGACAGAACTACAACCATCATCCTGACCAACAGGTTTCCTTTCCTTTTGCTTTGCATCCAGGGGTACTACATCGTGCTCAGCACAGGAGCTGATGAGCACCATGTTGTTCTTGTCCCAGGGTGCTGGGTTATACTCTGTCTTTGTGGGCTAAAACCAGTTTTCTCTGTATCATTGTATTTATTGTCATCTTTTTAGTAAATTGTAACTCTTAGCGTAATCTCTCTTAAATTGGGTTAATTTCTCCCACAGATTTACTTTTAAACCAGCATAGTCATACTGACAGACCTGTATCCTCCTTCTGACCCTTTTTGTATATGGACATCACACTGTCTGTGCCCAGGACAGCCTTTCACCACCATATCTCCTCCCACTAGCCCTTCTCTGTTCATAAAGAGCAGGTCTAGCAGAGCACTACCCCAGTAGGCTTGATTACCAGCTGTGTCAGGAAGTTCTCTTCCACACACTCCAGGAACCTCTTAGACTGCCTCCACTCTGCTGTGTTGAGTTTCCAACAGACATTCGGCAAGGTAAAGTTTACTACAAGAACAAGGGCTACCAATTGTGAAACATCAGCCAGCCACTTATAGAATATTTACTTCATCTGTCTCTTCATCCTGGTTGGGTGGTTTACAACAGCTGTCCACTGGAAGGAGGAGTTATTTCAGACTTTTTTCAAGACGCCAATGATATTTGAAAATTCTTTAAATATTCAACCCTGCCTAATCACCAACAACTACCATAACATCTATAAAAGTGTGTAAAAATTTCAGTTTTGTCAGACATCAGTGAGGATCTTCTTTGATTTCCAGAGCTTTTGAATGATGTGTCTACAGTGCATCTCAACATGTCTGGCAGACCATTGAACATTTTGTTGCTAAACTCATTGGTCACAACTTCAGTAAAGCAATAGGGTCTCACGGACTGCTTGTATATTTCTTACAGAAGCTTTGGAATGAAATTTGGAAAATGAAGTGAAGATGTGTGTATACCTTACTTTTACAGAAATATTTTCAGATCAGTGTGACTCAACAGGCAGGCATCAAGCTATGTTCAAACCACAACACACATTCATCCAGACTACAGCATAGTGCCTAGTGCAGAGCAGCTACTTGGACAGCAATACTGCAACTACCTGCTTCAGGACTCCTGAAGATTACACATTCCTATGAAAGTAGAAGGTGGGAAAAGAGAAGGAGCACCTCCTTCCTTTGCACAGCCTGCAGACTCTAGTAGTTATTGCCATTTTTGAAGAGGGAAGGAAGGCGGGGCACTCCAACGTGAGATCTATTGCCTTTTGTGGGGGATAATGAAGGGAAGAAGTGTCTCTAGAAAGCCACAGCTGGTTATGAAATGTGAAGATTGGAAGAGATGGCATGGCTAAGATGTCCAGGAATGTGTAGGAAGTTGAGGAAGGAAAGACAGGTCATAAGCAGGAGTGAAACACAGACCCATAGCAGAACAATCCCACAGAAACATCACAGAACTGAGGCTGTGGAGTTGTTCAGCTGTAATCACATGAAATGATTAATCTTCTCTTAAGTATCTTCCATGTGTACTTTTTATCTCCAGCTCTCTCTCATGTAATGTCACTGGGGTAGATATCATACTTCACTTTGTGTCTTGCCAGAAAAAATAAACTACATGTGTACAAAACAGCTGCCAAGCTGCGGTCACTATTTCTAGAGATCAGGCTATTTTATGGTATGAAAATTTTAGATTGCGATAAAATTATCAACCTATACCATTCATTGGAAGTTTCATCACATGCATAATTTTTGTTACATTTCTTCTCTTAGGTTTTTAATAATGTCTCTATTTTGACTTACAGCCCTGATACCATAAGATATTAATAATTTCAAAAGAGGTAAGGTGCAGACAAAAAACTGGGGGGAGAGCAAGGTGGGGGGAACTGTAGGTTGACTAAAATTTTATTTACAGAGATATGCTCAATTTGTATTAGTCATTGATTTCGTAGAGAAAATGTGAAAAATTAATTCCTACTTGTTCCTAACCTTGGTATATCCATTGCTGCTGTTAACGTGGCATGAGCTATTGGGCTTCACCTTTTAACAGTGTTCAGTGGAGGGAGCAAGAAGAAAGGGGCACCCATCCACTGTCATCAATGGCATTTTTCAACATTATGACAAGTTCTCACTCTAGCATGGTGGCAGCTGCACTGACAATAGATTGTTTTACATGTGGTGTTTTCTTGAGGGAGAATAACCCAGTGACACTGGACAGAGCACAGGTCACTGCAGGAATGGTGGCAGCCTGGCCCTCTTGTGCAGGCACAGTTTATGAACCAGAAGATCTGCCTGTAAAACCCTCAAGTCTGTGACCCTTAAAAGATTCAGTAGCCAATTAATTCTCAGGATTTTTATAATTTTATTTTCCTCAACATTTTTTCAAGGCTAAGCTTTGATGCTTAGGGGAATGGCAGACAAAGATTTGTCTTTCCTTATCTTTCATATAAGGGCATGGAACAATTGCTATCTAACCACTTATTGGTTCAGTACTTACTGGTGGCTTTGCTTACAGGTGTGTAAGCAAAGAAAAAAGATACTTCCCAGTCTCCAGGGAGGTTCAGATTTGGAGCTCCCTTACTGGGGGACATCTCTACGTTTTTGTGAAAGTGATGTGAAATGATAATACTTCCCAAATACACAAAGACTCCTTTTCTTTGTTAACCTGAAACAGTACAGCAGACTAAAGGATGAACCAGAATCCTTATACATCATGGTTACTTTTCTCTCTATTTTAGTGAAAACCAAGGAGTCCTCCATGTTCTGTCAGCCCAGGCAGTGAAATGCATATGTCACAGGTCAAATGTAGTTCACACAGTCAGATGTGTGTGCTATTTAAGTCCCATGGAATTTAGCTTTCCATTCAGGGTTCAGTAGTGTCTTTGTCTCTGCAACATCTTTTGCCTGTACATTTCATAGTTTAAGCAAAACTTTATTTCTTTGGCTTATAGTTTTCATGTCCAGGAATATTTACAAATATGAATGTATAATTCCAAGATTTCCTCCATTAGCATATCTCTTCTAAATTGTGTAAATCTGCTTTGGTTCTGATCAATCCATCCAAACTTATCTCTGTCCATCCCCTCCTCCAACGCTTGAGAAGGTGCTTTCCATTTCCTTTGACGAGGCTTGATCAGGAACAGTGGGCATACCTCAGCAGACAACTGATTTTTTATAGTAATGACCTCATTGATTATTTCCTGTTTATGTTTACAGAGTTGTTGCCATGTAAACTGTCACTGTTGGTCTTTGATTTCTGGCCCAATGTAAAGGTGACTAGATGAAAGGAAATAGATGTGCAACCAAAACAGAAATTGCTAGTTTCTGGACAGTTTCTGTTCTGAAGACAGGAACACCGAGCAAAGTCCAGAAATTGTTCATGGACACATTGGAAATTGTCACTGCATGCCATGGAGCTATCCATCCTAGGCACCTAAGGATGGTAACTAGATTTTAGATAATGTATTTCTGTCTCATATAATGCTATATTTGTTGGTGAGAACAGCAAAAGAACTCTTCCCAAATAGTGTGCAATGGGAAAATACAACAGTGTATCTCTTCAGTAATGGTTAGCTTAGAGATGAGTTAAGGGAAAGGATTGTTATTTGCTTTGACATTTACTGCTCAGATTATTCTTTTTCTGCTTGCATCTTCCTCTTTTCCAGCTCCTTTCTATTATGTCCCAATGTTCAGTTTTCTCTGGTAAAGAGGTTCTTTTGAACCTTCCTGCTTGTTCTGCTGGTGTCCCTCGCTTCTGCCCTGGTGGCTTTGCTTTCAGGGATCAAATGCTGTCCTGTTCTCCCTCATGCAACATAAGCCACGAATAAGCACTGCTAAGTTAATTTCTCCTAAAAACCTGAGTGCTTCTTATAAAGAAGTTAGGACAGTTGTAAACACATTTGGGAACAAACAAAAAAGAACAGGCTACCCTGATAAGCAGCCAGAATTCCATGGTAATCAAGGCTCTCTTATGCACTCTGGACTTCAAAATTCCTGAGCACTGGTTGCAGCTCTTGCTCCCATCTAATTAATTCTTTGAGTGAACAATTGGAGTTGATCAATATAAAATCTCTGGTTTTTCTAACTGTGATTCATTACAGCTTTTCTAAATTGGTAACTGTAAGAATAAAGACTAACCTCTGGAAACCTCTCATCTGGAAATATTATGAAAATGAGCAATTCCTAAGCTTCACAAAGGATGCCTGCGATATTAACTACACTATTGAAGAGACAGATCATTTAGAAAACAGAAAGGTTGCTGCCAGATAAGACACCTTTAAGGAAATGTCCATCCCTCTTTAAATTAACAATTCAGACTTTTTTCTTATTTTAAGACATAACCAGAAGACCACCCAGATGCCAACATTTGCTTTAGAAATTATACACTACTATTCAACATGGAGAATAGATGCTTATCTGTACTTCAATCCATGTAACATTTTTACAGGAATATTCTATAAAAAATTAAGCTTCCCAAAATTAAATACACTAGTCTACATGTGAGGAGTGTGTGTGGAAAATCGCAAACCAAAGCCTATTTAATGTAGTGCAATTTATATGAATGATCTCATAGCCACAAAATTAGTCCATGTTCAAAAATTTCTGCATTAGGTATCCAACAAATATCCAAAATGACATTTGCGCAACTCACAAGGATGTTGATGTTACAGAATAGCAGAAACTCTGCTTGAGGTATTTTGGAAAAGAGAATTTACAAACATTTATTTTAGGAGGTCAATAGTGCATTCTCTGTTGCCCAAGCTACTTGTGATGCTATTAGGCAGGGTTATTTGGCTACATCTATGCTTATTAAAGATTTTAAAAAGCAAACTTTAGTTTGAATTTTACCCCACCATGGAAAAAATTTTGTTTTTTACTTTCAGAATTAAGTCTTCTAGGCAGCTATCCCATAATGTCTGTGCAGTGTCATTTTACAGCACTCATGTTCCAACACTCTAAAGCACTTAGAAAACAGTGCAACAATTTGCAAACTTAAAGTTAAGTACATACTTTTTAGGACCTGGGCCTAATACTTCCTTTCATTGTTTCTATGTATTGCAAATGGTTTCTGTTTCCTTCTGGATGCAGGATAGCTAATTATGTTTCAGTCCCTGGGCATCCAGCACACATAATATAAAACCACAAGCTTCTNACAAATTCCCTTGACAATTATTTCCTATGAATATTAATTAAGTTACTATTGTGTTTTACTAATCTTTCAGAAATAACACAAGCATTATGATGACAAGATATTAGTGCCATGAAATTAAAAAAATATTTTTAACATTTGACCAACAACAGAGATTCTAGTCTGACAAGTCTGTATAGCTAACTTACAGAAAGCTATATATGCTGGTAGTAATGTGTGATATTC